>PVJH01002715.1:115160-160532 GCA_004026705.1 Nesogale talazaci | reverse complement strand
AAAAGTCAGTAGAAAGCTTAACAGAGTTAACTTAAGAAACTCTGCTATTGTTACATCACATTGAGGTGGATCTGAGTCATAGCGACTACACAACGGAAATACACCTTGGTGCTGTGCCATCCGCAAAATCATTGCAGTTGCTGTGTCAACCCCTCATGCTTAGGGTCTTGACTTTTCCAACCCAGATTGTTGTCCATCGTCTGCAGGTAGTCCTTCCAGATAATATTGTCTGTTGTACACAAGATTTAGCCTCATCACACTTACTTCTAAGGATCATTCTGGTTATAGTTCTTCCAATACTGATTAGTTTGTTCTTCTGGTTGGTAATCCATGATATATTTTATGTTCTTCATAACATCATTAATCAAAAGGCATCAATTTTTAGTCATCCTGATTCACTGTTCAGCATTCTCATTCTTTTAAGTGATTGAAATGCCTTAGATAAAGTGTACCTTATCTTCAAAGTGACATCCTGGTTTTAAAATATACATTTTTTTAAATGAATCATTTTATTGGGGGCTCATACAACTCCCATCACAATCCATACAAACATCAATTGTATACAGGCCACATTTGCACACTTATTGCCATCATCACTCTCAAAACATCCTCCCTCCCTCCAGACCCAGTATCAGCTCCCTATATTACCCTTCCTTCCCATTTCCCCTCGAACCCTTAGTAATTTACAAATTGTTATTTTTTCATACTGTACACTGTACAATGTGTCCCAACACTCGCTTCCCTGTTGTCCATGTCCCAGAGAGGAGGCTACGTGTAGATCCCTGAAGTTGGTTCTCCCTTTCTATTCCTTCATGCCTCCACCCTCCTGGTATTACCACTCCTATTGCTAGTCTTGATGGATCATCTATCCTAAGTTTCCCATGTTTCCATCTTCACTGTACATCTCCTAGCTGGATTTATGTGGTAGAATTGGGGTCATGATAGTGGGTAAACAAGCAGCCATCTAGCTCAGAAGCAACAAAGCCCACATAAGCAACAAAGCCCACATAGAAGAAGCACACTAGCTTGTGGGATCACGAGGTGTCAAAGGGATTAGATATGAGGCTTCAAGAACTAAAAAGCACAACTTTGCATGCTCACTTACCTGATATGATCGCTGAGGACAAATGTGTGCATTAGCTAATGTGAAGAAAGCTGATGGTGCCCGGCTAACAAAAGATAAAGCGTCTGGGGTCTTAAAGGCTTGAGTAAGCAAGCGGCCATTCAGCTCAGAAGCAATAAAGCTCACACAGAAGAAGCACACCAGCCTGTGTGATCATGAGGTGGTGAAGGGATCCGGTGTCAGGCATCAATGAGCCAAAATTATGTTATTATTAATGAGGGGGAGTACAGATTGGGGACCCAAAGCCCATCAATAAGTGAGGTGACATCTTCTTGCAGAGGGGTTACAAGGAAGAGATGAGCCAGTTAAGATACAGGGTAGTAGCAATGAAATATGCAACCTTCCTCTAGTTCCCAAATGCTGCCTCCCACCTACTATCATGACCCCAATTCTAAAATATACATTTTTTTAAAGAGATCTTCTGCAGAAGATTTGCTCAATGCATTGAATGTTGCTATCATTATTCATGAGCCACTGGCAGCTGTAAATGATTATTTCATATAAATGGATTATTTCATATAAATGGAATCATATGGGAGGGTTTCAAAATGTTTTGGAATAACTGCATTGACTTTATTTCCATTTGTTCCACTAAATGTTTGAAGTGCCTCGTATAAAATAGGACTTTTGTGTCTGACTTCTTTTACTTTGTTTTGAAGGTTTGTCTATCTTTTTGATATATCACCTTTTCATTTATTTTTATGGTTGAAAAGGATTTCATACTATATCTGTACCACAGTTTGTTTATCCATTCATCTTTTGTTGAGCTTATGGTTGTTTCTATTGTTATTTCAAAAAAAAAAAAAGTTCTTTGAAAAAAGTTCACTACATACCTACTTGTCAGTCTTTGGTACCTTGGTGGCTTTCATATTGCTCTGATGTAGGAAGCTACATCGCTGGTATTTCAGATACCAGCAGATCATGACACAAGCTTAACAGGTTTCTGCAGAGCTTCCAAAGTAATAGACTTCATAGAAGGTATAGGTAGTCCACTTCTGAGGAATTAGCCACAGAAAAACTAATAAGCATCAGCAGAACATTGTCAGAGAGTACTGGAAGATGAGTCCCTCCAGTTTGAAAGCACTCAAAATATTACTGAGGAAGACCTGACTTGCTTTCTCAAAATTGAGTTGACCAAAATGAGGTGGATGGAATAAAGTTTTCAGAACCTTAATTCACCAATGGGACACAACTCAAAATGAGAAGAAAGTGCTGCAAATAATTGGAACTTGAAATATGTGAAGCATGAACCTAGAAAAACTAGAAGACCACAAAAATTACATGGAAAACATAAAAATCAATATATTAAGCTGAAATGGACTGGTGTTGGCTATTCTGAATCATAAGCATATGGTTTACTGTACTAGCAATGACAAATAGTAGAGAAACGGCATCACAGTCATCATCAAAAACGACTTTTGAGCTCTGTCTTGAAGTCGTCAGTAGGATAATATCTACATACATATAAGGAAATCTAGTCAATACAACTGTTACTCGAATTTACACAATCAATCACTAAAGCTAGTGATGGAGACATCAGAGAATTCTTCCAACTAGAATCTGAAATTGATCAAACATGCAATTGAGATAACTTTTGTTGGTTTGGATTGAAAATTATTCGTGATTTGTATGCAAAAAACTTGGATGCTAAAAGAAAGAATAGTAGTTTGAAAATATAGTCTTGTTGAATTTGCAAGATCAATGACTTCTATATTGCAAATACCTTTTTCAGCAACATAAGAGGTGACTATACATGTGGATATCTCCAGAAATTAAATTTATTATATCCGTGTGAGGAGACAGAGGAGAAGCTCAGTATCTGCTGCCAAGATGAGGCCAGGGTCTGTCTGTGGAACAGATCATCAATTGTTCACATATAAGTTGAAGTTGAAGAACATTAGATCAAGTCCACAAACGTCAAAAGATGACCGTGACTATATATCCTTAGATATACTTTCAAGAATATCCCAGGAGTAGATTTGAGTTATCGAATACTACTGACTGAAGACCTGGTGAATTGTGGGATGGCATCAAGAATATCATACATTACACAAGGGGGGGGGTGGGAAAGAATATCATACGTGAAAGTAAAAATGATAGGAAAGAAAGAAAAGTTAAAAGTGTGTGTCAGAAGAGTCTCTGAAATAGGCTCTTGATCATTAAGTAGTTAAAGCAAATGGAAGAAATTATGAAATGAGCTGAACAGAAAATTCCAAATGGCAGCTCAAGAAGACCGAGTACATGATTAAAATGAGATGAGGGAAGATCTGGAGTTAGAAGCCCCAAAAGGAAGAACTCACTCAGCATCTTTGTAAGCTGAAAGAACTGAAGGAAAAATCCAAACCTTAAATTGTAATAATTGAAAAAGTCTATGGGAAAAACTGTTGAACAATGCAGACCAGACAATGCAGAACAATGCAGAAACATCAAAACAAGATGGATAGAATAGAGTCACTGTATCAAACAGAATTAGTTGGCATTAAACTATTAAAGGAGTTAACATATGAGGGCCCCCATCAAAGAAGTGGAATTTTCCCCCCAAAATTATGTATTTTAATTCCCACCGCCCAACAACCTTATCAAAGTGCTTTCCATTACACTTAATACATTTAATCTGCGATTCCATTCTTTGAAACATTTTTCAAACTCATCCACTTGGATGGCTGATGGCACCTCCCTTGGATTTTTTTTCACCACTTGTACATCATCCAGTTGCCACCCTGCATCTGCGCTTTCATGGAAACAAAAAGAAGTCATATAAAGTGAGTTCAGGTGAGTCATGTGTGGGCCAAGAGAAGGCACGCTGTTTTTTGCTGAAAACTGGTGCATTGTTTTGGTGGCAAAACCAGTTCTCAAACCACAAGTCAGGAATTTTTTGTCACATACTGTTGCGCAATCTTTTGAGAATATCTAAATAGAAAGTTTGATTAACAGTCTGACCTGGCAGGCTGAACTCCAAATGTACTATGAGTCAACATTTTCATTCAGTCGGAAAGTTGACAGATGTCCCGAATGAGATTTTTCATCAATTGACATTTCCCCTCTTTTGAAACGAGAAGATTACTTGTACACTTGAGTTTATCCTATCATGCTGTCCTTGTAAGCTGTATTCAACACCACAACATTTTCTGGGGCATTTTTTCTGAGCAGGTCACAAAATTTCATAGCTGCACGGAGTTCTCTTGAATTGGCCATCACAGAAAAATAGAGATTTGAGTGAAACTACTTTTTCGAAAAAATACACTGTGACCAGGCAACACCACTCAGTGCACTACCACAGAACAAGTTACTAGATCCTGGCCTAGTGGGCAAAGTACGTAGTATGAAAGTTCCACCCCACCCAGTGTAATTCCAGGCTTTTTGGGGTACCCCATTTTATAGTCAAGAACTGATAGTACTGAGAAGGATTAGTAAAAACCAAGGCTATAGGAATTGACAAAGTTCCAAATGAATTGTTTCAATACCCTGGCGAAGCACTGGATTCACTCACTCACCTATGCTTAGAAATTTGGAAGACTGCCCACTTGACTTGAGATTCATGCTGTAGCCATTCCAAAGTAAGGTGAGCCAAGGGAAAACAAATGATCAAACTGTGATGTCACAAGTCAAATCTGCTGAGGATGATGCAACAACAACTGAAGCTGTGCACGCAGAGGGAGCTGTGGGAAATTCAAGCTTGGTTTAGGAGGTGTCGTTGAACAAGCATCACTGCAGACATCAGATGCATCTGGAGTGAAAGCAGAATACTAGGGGTATGTTTACTTGTGTCTTATTGACACTACAAAGACATTAAATTGTAGTAGATCATAACAAACTGTAGTTCACCTTCAGAAGAGTGGGAATTCCCACTTCATTATGCTCCCTAGGAACCTGCACACAACCATGAGACACAACAAGGAGACTGCATGGTTGAAAATAAGAAAAGTAGTGTGCCAGGATTATATCCTTTCACTGCATGTGTTCGTTCATGCTGAGAGAGAAGCTGGATTATATGAGGAAGAACATAGCATCAGAATTCGAGAAAACCTTAATAACAATCTGTGATATGCAGATGACAGAAACTTGCTTGCTGAAAGTGAAGAGGACTTGAAGCACTTGCTATCAAGGATAGTAGCCTTCAGTAAATAAAAAGACCAAAATCTTCACAACTGAACCAATTGGAAACCTTATGGTGCGAACAAAAAAGACTGATGTAACAGATTTCATCATGCTGGGATCCACAATGAATTCTCATACAACAACCATGCAAGAGGTCCAACAACACATTGCTTGAGTAAATCTGTTGCACAATATCTCATTAAAGTGGAAAAAAAAAATCTCATTAAAGTGTTCAAGAGCAAGGATGTCACTTGCAGGACTAAAATGCACCTGCCTCAAAGCATGGTATTTTCCTGTGCATGTGAAAATTGTACATTAAATAAGGAAACCAAAAAAAAATCTATGCATTTGAATTATGGTGTAGGTGAGTAATATTAAAGTACTTTGGACTACCAAAATAACAAACATTGGCTTGGAGGAGGGATAGCCTGAATGCTCCTTTTAAGTTACATTATGTCAAGTGAGAGTACTTTGTTGATTCCCATTGTTGTATAATATACTATTGCATTAATAGTCTAGCCATTTTAATTGTGATGATTCATTGATTGTTGCAATGCAGTGAATTATTGAGTATGACTCTTATAGCGAAAGCCTTTCTTTTTCCTGATGGGTTTGTGTAAGAAGATGGGGGAAGGTACTGATTGAATTACATGGTTCAATTTTGAGTGATGGCTAACCGTTAAAAATTGTGATTGCCATCTGCTGGGTATAAAATGAGCCATCTTAGAAGCAGACAGTGGAAATTTCACTTTGATTTAGAACAGTGATTCTCAAGCTGTGGGTTGCAACCCCTTTGGGGGTTGAACAGCCCTTTCACAGGGGTCTCCCCATTTATAACAATATCAAAATTACAGTTATGAAGTAGCAATGGAAATAATTTGATGGTTGGGGGGCAAGGTCACTACAACATGAAGAACTGTACTAAAAGGTCACATGGTATTAGGAAGGTTGAGAACAACGAATCTAAAGAGTAACCATGAACGGAGTGTGTCCTTTGACCCTGAGATCCCTACACATTGAATCTGTTTGATCCAGGAGGCACCTTTGACACCAGAATAGCAGAAACAGCAGAACCAGAAGCCAGAACATGTTACAGAAAAGTAGACTTCTCAGCCCACAAATCAAGTAAAGCTGAGTGCTTTGGGGCATGAAGCTAGCTTGGGGAGTAGGATGCCTCAGGGCACTTCATTGGGGAAGCTGCAGTTGAATGCATTCAGCACTGAGACTTAACCTGAAGTGTCATGTCCTTTTGGTATTTATTGGCAGCCCTCCAAAAGGTTTGTTACCTTTGGTGTACATGGTGGAGACGAGTCCAAGGCTGAAGGCCAGAGAGAGAGGCCTGCTTTCTAGCACAGCAAAGAACAAACTCTGTCCTGACTAAACTACTATATGGGGAATTTCTCCCCTGAATTATAACCTGTTATTTTCCCTTATAAATCTCATAATTCTTAGTATTGTATGGAACTAATGAAGAATAAGAAAGTCCAGAAGGTTTTTAATTCCTCTTTACTTCCTTAGAACTTTTTAGAGTATCTAAAAATACTCAGGTTATTTTAGTTCATTTAAATGTCTGTAGGTTATTTTTAGTGCATATAAACAGTATTTAGGATTTTCCTCCTTACTCTGTTGTCGCATCTCCGATTCGTAGTCTTTATGAATACTTTACGTGTGGCTTAGCACTTCCTAGTGTCTTTTGAGAAAAGTACCATGGGACCTTGAAGATATTTATCTTAGCTATGATTTCTACATCCATTCAATGGTGATAAAGTACTATATATACTCGAATATAAGCCAACCCAAATATCAGCCAAGCCACCTAATTTTTCCACAAAAACTGCATTAGAATGTGCTGAAATACTCGGCTTACACATGAGTATGTATGCTAGGTAGTACTTGCTGAATCGTATTTTGAATCTGAGGCATGTGGAAAGTACAGAATAGCTGTTAACTGCGATGGTGCATTCAAACCAGGCAGAAGAGGAAAATAGACTTTCCTTTGCTAGTGCCATGATACTGGAAAATTAATATTGGATGAATTAATCTAGCATGTTACCAAATTTACATCTTTATAACAGTATTGTTTGGGGAAAAATAATTTAAGGTGACTTCAAAAAGTTTGTGGGACAATTCCATTGTCTTTTAATTCTGATTTTCCACAAACTTTGAAGCCCTTCTATAGTTCCAGACTAATTTGGGCTTTTTTTAAAGTTTGGAGGTTTGTTTTTTTTTTATGTCTATAAAGTCTGTTTTGATAACAATGCCCTCTCTCCCTCATTTCATTTTTTAACAGGAATGTGCTTTTAACCATTGAATGAGTTTTACTAAGTGTTTCATACTCAAATTTTGTTCAAATTATTATTTGGCCAAAGAGCTGTTTACTGGGCACTTAAGAATCTGTGTCTGTCTGTATGGCTCTGCTCTATCCTCTGCCATGCGTCAGTGACGTACTTCGGAGCCATCTTTCAGCCATTCCAATTCACCACAGTTATAGTTTCATGGAGTAATAGGTTGTTGTTATTTCGGGGGGGGGGGGGCGAGGGCATCACTGCCCTCTGGTGGTCGTGGGCGCTACCCAGTGCTGCTGCTCCTGAGAGCTGCCGCTGGATTTGAACCGCCAAGCCCACAGGCCGCAGTCCCACACTAAATCACTTACGCCACCGGGGCTCAACAGTTGTTGTTATTTTGATGGGGCAAAATTAGTGTAGGGTGTAGTGTAATGTAGGGTGTAGAATGGATCTCTTGTGAGTTATAAGAAAGATTATACTAGTAAACAGGGTAGCGATGATGGGAGAAATATGCCAATCCACATTACAATTATTCAGAGAAATGAACTTGCCTGTAAAGCCAACAGAGAAAAAAAGCCTCCCCTTGAGCTGACAGCTTGAATTCATGTTCTCTGCCTATGAAACTGGGAGGTGACTTTTAAAAATATACTCATTTTTGGTATTTCTCTCATAGTATCACTGGATTATCAAGATTATTGATTTTAAAAATTCAAAATACAGCCATGTAACTTTTGCCTGAACCACCATATGTCCTTTCTGGGTTGTTAAGGATGCCTTCATCATGTCTGTTTTCTGCCCACCACTCTTATCAAGCACAGATGCTGGAGCAATCTTAAAAAACAAACAGACCTGTTGTATTATCTGCTCGGGATTCTGGAGTAGCTTTCTTTATCACTCAGGATAAAAGTAGACCCACACTGACTCTCATAGAGTCACTTCTGACTCGGTGACACTATAGGATAGAGTTGAACTGTTCCTTTGAGTTTCTGAGGCTGTCCATCTTTACCCTGGGTGGGAAACCGCCTCTGTCTCCTGAGGGCAGCAGTTGGGGGGGTTCAAGCTGCTGACTCTCGGTCAACAACCCAGCATGTAACCCTCTGTGGCCCCACAATTGTGACTTAGTTGAATGATTCTTCTCCCACTCCTTAAGCATCTATGTGTTTATCTCCTACTTTCCTGTAGTAAGCAAGCTTCTTAACACATTACAGATGGACTGCGAGCTTACTCATGTTTATGGTTTAAATGCAAAAAACCATCCATTTATGGTTTAATGCAAAAAAAAAAAACAAAAACAAAACTAACAGCTGAAACACTTGGGAAAGCTGGTAAAAAAAATATCTGGTCTTTAATGTGTTAAAATGGCCCCCTTTCTAATATGCTCACCCTTTCCTTGAACATGAGTTGGTCCTAGAGTATACTTCAGGATACAGATTGTAAAATAATAGGGACTTCCATTTCATGAGCACCCTTGACTTGTTTGCGTGCTTTGTGTTTTGAACTCGCCTACAGATAGGCTCACGGGGCAAAAAACTGATGGTGGCTTTGAGCCAATAACCATTGTAGAACCGAGACTCTCAGCCCAACAACCCAGGAACTGTGTCCTGCCAACAACCATGTGAGCACACTTGAAGGCAGGTCCTTCCCTGTTTGATCCTGACAGGGACTTCTCCTCCCTGGCCGATGCCTCCATTGCACGCTTGGAGAAATCCTGAGCCTGAGGATTCAGCTAAGCCGCACTTGGAATACGTGACAAAGATCTTTTAGACCACTAAGTTTTGGAGTCATTTGTTTCATGACGAAAGACATAATGAGAGGTTTTTTTTTTTTTGGGGGGGGTGGGCATCACTGCCCTCTGGTGGTCGTGGGAGCTACCCAGCACTGCTCCTGAGAGCAGCCGCTGGATTTGAACCTCCAAGCCCGCGGCCACAGTCCCACACCCAACCACTTACACCACCAGGGCTCAGCCCCGACATAATGAGATTTTGCTGATTGTACAAATATTGAAGTCCTAACCGCTGTATCCGTGAATGTGTGCTTATTTGGGGATGTTCCCCAAGAGCTGAGAGAAGACATCCTGAATCCCACCTTCTCTCCTTCAGAACCGTGAGACAATATTTCCTGATCTTTCAAGCCATCCCTTGTATACTGATATTGTATCGTGGCAGCCTTAGGAAATTAAGATATCCCACCTCTATTTTTGGAAAGAGCTTTTGCAGGATTGATATAATTTCTTCTTTCAATATTTGATAGAATTCACTAATGAAGAAATACAAATGTGTGTTTTATTTCTGGGAGGGAATATTTTAAATAACATTCAATTCCTTGTTATAGGGCTATTCTGATCCTCTATTTCCTCTTGAATCAGCTTTGGTAATTTTTATCTTTCTTAGTATGTATCCACCTCATCTAGTTCTCTAATTTGTTATAAAGTACTCATAGTATTCTCTTATAATCTTTTTACAAGGAAGTTTCAAAAGGTTTGTGGAAAAACTCCACTTTTAATATCATTTTTCCCATGAACTTTTTGAAGTTCACTTATATAAGTCCATTGATACTTTCCTTCATTACTTGAATTCTTTTGTCTCCTTTGCTCTTTCTGTAGTCTTTCTAAAGATTTGTCCATTTGACTGATTGTTTTGGTCTCAATCCTCCTAACACATACTTTTTATTTTATTCTGTATTTTTCTATTTTTCATTTCACTGATTTGTACTATATCTTTAGACTCATCTTTTTTTTTCCTCTCTCTTTCCTTTCTTTTTTTTCCCTGCTTGCTTGAGTTCAGTTTGCACTTGTTTTTCTACGGTCTTAAGGAAGAGGCTTAGGTACGAGAGATGCCTTTTCTGATATAGAAGTCTGAAGCTACCAATTGTCCTCTAAGCATTATGAAGTAGCAAGTTTGTTCATGAAAATTAACATAAGAATAATCCCAAGAAAATATAGATTAAAATATCCTAAGTACATCACTTCTGACATCAACTACCACCATCTCTTCTTAGTATATGCTCATAAGTCCTGCCAGTGTTTTGCAATTTGCTGCATTGGCCACTCATAACTCACAACATAAAGGAAATTGCTCATGTCTTGTGGGTGCTTATAAGTCCCGAATCAGAATTCAAACATCTGTCTGGAGGATCCTCCTTTTCCCCAAAACGGTAGAGGGTGCAGAAATCAGGTCCAAGAACCAGGTGATACTAAGGTTGTGCTCCACTGGGATTCTCACTGGTGGTGAGTTCCCTGTACTGCTTCTCAGTAGACTCATTACATATAGCAAGGTGGTTCCTCTAATGAATCCTATTAACAGTTAATCAGGTGAATCCTATTAGTACTAAATGCAATACTACACACACACCACCATGAGCACCCTCACCACCCTACTACTCCCCACAGTGTAGGAAAAGGGCATTTGGTGGGAGTACAGAGACTGGCTGGAAAAGCCACATTAAATAACTTACTGTGTCTGCACACTGTTTTAGGTGATGTCAAAAAACCATAAATATGTGGATATTATGGATTTTTATTCCCATGACCCATGGTAGCTCAATGGCTAAAGCATTCAACTGCTAATTGAAAGGTTGGTGGTTTGAATCACTAGTGCTTCGTGGGAGAAAGATGAGTCATGTGGGCAGCTAACCTCAGTTCTAACCCATTAGAGTCTTAAAGGAATTGAAGTCAACTGCTTCAGGTATAGTTTTAGTTTGGTGCTTTTTTTCATGCAGTTAATATTTTTTTTCTATTTTATCTTTGACCTGTGGATTATTTAAGTGTGCTATATAATTTTCAAATATTTTTGGTTTTTTTGTGATTTGTTTCTGTTACTGAATTCTAATTTAATCCTGTATGGTTGCCAAACACATTTTGTATAAATTAATAATCTTTTAAAATTTATTGAGTATTATCTCATGGCTTAGCATATGAAGGATTTAAAAAGTTGTGGGAAAATTTCATTATATTTTCATTCCATTTTCCATAAGCTTTTTGAAGCCCTGTAAAACAGCCCCTCTTCAAGAATGTTCCATGTGAATGTGAAACAAGTTGAATTCTACTACCATTAACATAGTTTGTATTTCTTAGTAGATTTTATTTGGTTAATTGTGTTTCAGTCTTCTGATTTTTTTAGTTGTCAATATAGAGAGCTAGGTATTCAAATATTGGGTGATTATTGCTGAATTGTGTTCTTTTTAAAATTATGATTTTTTTAAAATCATCTCTACAGTGATTAAGAATTCACATGTAGGGGGAGAGTGGTTTCTAAATAAAATAATAAATCCCCTACCACCAACACATGAAAAAAGTAGTCATCAAGTTGTGGAGGAAGAATTAAAGAGGTTTTTGTATTATTTCATTTTTGTTTTGCAGCTGACATAAGACCATACAGATAGAAATTATCACAGATTTTACATAAATATGTATAGGACAAATAAGTTTAGCAAAGGCTATAGAATTGATATACAAGCTAGAAATAACAGTTCAAAGAGAAGGAGGGAAACAATTATATTCACAAAGCTAGAAAAAGAATCTCCTTAATGAGATTGGCCGACACATTGTCTTCAACAGTAGGCTGATATATGGCAAGGATTGTGAGGATGGCAAGGGACCAGGCAGTATTTCATTCTGTTGTCTATTAAGCTGCCATGAGTTGTAATCAACCTGATGGCATGAAACAATACTGTACAACCAACCACTTCCAGCTTTAGAGGATTTTCATTACCTCAAAATGGTGGTGCATGAAAGCTTGCAATTAATCAATATCAGGTAGATACCAACAACTGATCAACTCTAAAGGTTTGCATATTCTGGACCTTTCATACACATGAAATTACACAAAGGCAGTCTTCAGCATCTTTTTTTCCCCGTCATCCAACACAAGGTTGGTGAAACTCTCCAAAAGGTCAGATCTTATTAGCAGAGAGATTCCTGCCCAGTGAACCTGTTGATCCAGAAGACAGAGAAGTCAGAGCAGACGCAGGAGCCAGACACTGAGATAGAATGATGCCACAGAGCAAGTCAGGCCGAGTGCTTGTGAGTAGGAGGCCTTTTTGTGGCATGGGGTGCCTCTGGGCACTTAACTGGGGAAACTGGAGGGCTAGAGCCGAATGCCTTTGGTTGAGTGATATGCTCGTGCCCCTTTGGACATTTATTCGATAGCACAGGAACTTCCGTGTTTTTGTGTGTTGTGTCCTTGGCTCCTAGGAGTATGCATGCCATATACCAACAGTGGTTATTTCTTAAGTAAATACATTTTTTTCCAGGATTTTTTTCCTGATTCTATTGTGTTAATAATGTGAATTCTAGCGAGTCCTTCAAGTGGTATAATTAGTCTTAAACTGAGTTCATGTTCCTAAAATTAACCCAAATTCAACACGATGAGTTTAAAACACACACACACACACACACACACACACACACACAAAAACCCTTACTGGATTTATTGCTACCTTGCCTAGGATTCTGTTTAAAATTAGTTTAGGGATAAGATTGGTTTGGAATTTTCCTGTATTACTTTTAGTATGGGAATCAAGACAGCTAACTTCATAAAATAAGTCGAGAAGTGCTTTCTGTACTTTGGAGACTGCCGTGGGCCAGTGCTTGTGATTCCATTTGCCCATAGCCTGTGTACAAGGTACTGCTGACTAGATAATGCACATGAGCATGTATGTTTGTCCCATTGTTTTCAGTGAGTTACTTGTAGGGCTTTTGATTTTCACCCTGCAATGAAGCTTTATTGGGCTAGAATTCATTCATATGAGAGTACATCCATTATCAGAGGCATCAGTGGTTTCTTTGATTGTTGTTGTCTGGTGCCCGTGAATGAAGTAGCAGCCCCTGTGGAGCTAAGTGTAAGAGAATAAGCCACTTCCTAGCCCTGTGCCCCCTTCACGATCACTGCTGTGTTTGAGACCATGGTGCAGCATCACAGTGTGGTGCAGCAAGCTCCACCTTGTCAAAAGTCTTTTTCATTTTTGCACGCTCTCTGCTTAAGCAAGCATGGTGTCCTTGTTCAGAAATGGGTCCATCCTAATGTTCAAGGTATGAGACAGAATTTCTCCATCCTTACTTCTTCAGTTCTTCCAACACGGATGTGTCTGCTCTTCTGGCAGTCCCTGGTGTACTTAGCATTCTTCACTAACTGTTAATTCTAAAGCATTGTTTCTTCTTTGCTCTTGCTTATTCATTGTTCAGCTTTCACCGGCATCTGAGATGCTGGGAGATATTGTGGACTGGGCAGACACCGTGTGGTCCTCAAAGTCACAGCTTTCCTTGTTAACATTTTCAAGATTTTTGTAGTAGATTTGCACAATGCAATACTTGGTTTGAGTTCTTGACTGGGTTGTTTTTTTTTTTTTTTCATTTTTATGGGCATTGATTGAGGATCTAAGCAAACTGAAATCCATGACAACCTCAATATTTTCTTTGTTTATTGTGCTCTGGGAGTTTTGTTTTCATGATGTCTTTTTTTGTACTGGCTGGCGTGATTGATCTTCCTGGTCAGATGAAATAGGGCGCTGCTGTGTACAGAAAGCAAAGAGGGGAGTTTGTTAGGAAGACAGCATTTCTCAGAGACTTGATTATGCCGCCATTTCCAATGACAAAAGAAAAAAAGTCTGTGACACTCACCACATTCAGAAATGGCCACAAGCACTGAGGATAACTTAGCAATGAAGTTTTGGGCCCCTCCATTCTTGTAATACGCAGCTGCTATGAACCCTTCTTCACTCTCACGTAGAACAAGTCCGAGTATAGGCTATGTAGGGGTGAGAGGAAAGTCCCATGGTGTTATAAGGGTTTTAAGTTCCTTTCTGCTCTCCATCCTAACTTCTGTCTCGACGTTACCTCATAGTCCAAAGTGATGGTTAGAGTTAAGCTCTCTGGCCAAAAGAAGGGCTGGGGGAGGGGGTGGGGCTCTGGAAGGAGCAAAAGGGCACTACCAGCGAAAAGAAAAAATGAGTGTTGGATGCGAAACTAGTGGTCTTGACCCCAGATTTCTTTAGGGATAATTTTAGAAGACATTTAGAGTTCCCAGACTTTCTTTACACTCTGACCCTTAAAAGAAAACGTCTTTATAAAGAACTAATTATACCATCGTAATTTTGACTGTTATTTTTTGACATAGTCTTTTTGATTTAAAGGTTAGCTATTTTCACTTGTCATCAAGAGAAATAAAGTATGTCTAACGTTTCAAGAGCTTCCTGCATCTAGCTAAGCTAATGTTAATATGCTTTCGTTCAGTGGTTCTCAACCTTCCTCAAGCAGCGACCCTTTCATACAATTCCTCATGTTGTGGTGACCCCCAACTATAAAATTATTTCCATTGCTACTGTATTACTGTATTTTGCTACTGTTAGAAAGGGTTGTTCAACCCTCAAAGGGGTCATAAGTAAAGTGAACAGATTTTAAGTGGGACACCATTGACTGTGGGTGGAGGGGTGGGGGGTGGGGTGGCTCTTGATTAAAAATCTGGTCTATACGAAGTAACAAAAATGTTCATAGAATGCAAAAATAGTATTGTAATATATTTATTTTAATTTTAAAATGCCGTGGGATATTGTTAAATTCTTAAAAAGCGGGACATCTGGTCACTTTATGAACCACAGGTTGAAAAACCACTGCTTTAGTTGAAAAGTGCACAGTTGTTAAAGGTAGATGTTTCTCATATATTCACACACATTTTAAATTATGGGAAATATGTATTTTGTATCACTATTTTTGTACATTGCCTTTTAATAGTTGATGACTCTTGGCTTACTTATTTTTGCCAGTTCTTGATAAGTTGTTTTTAAAAGAAACTTGTTTTATGAGCGTTTATTTTGCCAATTGCTGAGGCCATGAAGTTTTAAATATTTTTCTTATAACATCTTTTCTTTGATGTTAGTGGGTCTATTAAACCAAGTAGTCCGTTTATCTTTTATTTACTAGCTGCAATCTTAACAAAAACATTTAGAAGTAAAAGCATACTTTATAAAAATGTCAGAATTTGAGAGTGTCATAACTGTTGGAGCTAAGAATAATTTTCCTTGGAAAATAGCTTTTACTTTGAAGTAGAGCTTTAAAAAAAGCAATTTCTCTGTTTCATGGTAGTGGTAGCAGCATTTTACTTTTCATTTAAAGATATATAATCTAAATATGACATTCAGATGTATCTGAAACACATAAAAATGTTAATTCAATTTGTATAATTTAGTGTTTACCATCGAAAGGAACAAATCAACATGAAGTTGTCTGAGAAAAAAAATAATCAGATTACTAGAAAGATAGCTTTAAAAGTATGGTGTCAGAGAAAGATTTCAAAGCAGTTGTTTGGAATCTACGTTGAGTCCAGAATCACTTAGAGCATATTAAACTCTCTTTGAGCCCTGTCTATTCACCCGGTACCGATACCTAGAAACGTTCTGTTTCTGGACACGGCTAGTCTACCAGCAATGCATGGGAACATCAGTCGGTCCTCATTCTAGTTTTCCTTTCTGTTTAGTAGCTGATTCACACATTTTTTTTTTATTTGCCTTGCAATAGATTCGTTTCTGGAACTTATTTTTAAGTTTGATCATAGGGCATGTGTTCTTGGGTCTAGTTGTTTCATTCAGCAGAAGGTGTGTGGATGCATCCATTTCTCAGGTGTCAGTAATTCATTCCTGATTATGTGTGCAACCTTTGTGAGTGAGGGCTGGGGATGCCTATATGTGTTTCCTTCAAGACTGTATGTATCCGTTTTTCCTTTCTGATTTCTACTCTGTTCTTTCACTGTGGATTGATTGTTTATCCATTCATTTGCTGGTAGGCATTTGAGTCATTTTCAGTTGTTAACTGTTGAGGTTAGTGTTTCTGTTAGCATGATTTTATGGATGGGAGAGAGTTGACTCGGTGGGCCTGGTGTCGCTCAGGTCTCACCTGTCGTCAGGAGGACTTGCTTATAAAGGTACTCAATTCTTGGGACATTTCCTACCTTACTGCTAAGTTGTTTCCATACCATATCAACTTGTCCAGAATGGAAAACATGCCTTCTGGGTGCCTATAAATTTTGGAACTATGACTGGTCACTCAGACACATGTACTATATAATCAACCCTGAGCAAATAATTACCTAACACTCTGGGATCTAAGCGACTCCTTTGGGCAGAAATACTCGGCATTTATTGCTCCACTTCATTGCTCAAGAAAGATACAGTCTATGCAACCTTTGTGAGTGAGGACTTTGGATGCCTACATGTGGTTCCCTCAAGATTCAGCATGTATCTGTTTTTCCTTACTGATTTATTCTTACTCTTTATTCTTTCACTGTAGTAAGTCATAATAACCAGGAGTGTAACTGCGTCCGATTGTGTAAGTTCTCCTATCAAATTAGTAACTTTGTGCATTGGTTCGGGATTCATAAAATAATCACCTGTCAACAATTCAGAGTTTCTGAGACATAGGAGAAGTGTATGTTTATCTTGATAAAAAAGTTACTACTAAGTACTCGATAGTCTACTACAGTGCTGCACCTTTTTACAGCCCCACCAGTGTAAGCTGTTACACATTCCATATGTTGCAATGCCAGATATTGCCAGTGTCATCGGTCAGTTTTGACTCATACTGATCCTATAAGACAAAGATGATTTACTCGTGGTGTCCAAGACTCTCGTCCCTGTGAGATTTTGAGACTCTTTACAGGAGTAGAAAGCCTCATCTTCCAGCAAAGGAGCTGGTGGCTTTGAACTGCTAATTTTGTACTTTGCAACCCAATGCATAACCATTATACCATCAGGGCTCCCTTGTTTAATATACTGAAATATAGCTGTGGTGTCAGAAATCCAGCATGCTGAGGGTTACTGTGTGGTTGCTCACTGTAACTTAATGGTGGCCTTTCAGTTGGTTATAAAGAGTCCCATCTGCTCGGAGACTTCAGCTGTGTGGCGTTCAAGTTCAAGTGAAGCTGTTACTTAAGTGTCATCAGTTCCATGAGAAAAAGCTGGCAAGTATTAAGATCATGCCAGCTTTAAAATTCCCTAACTCATGCAATTACTCTAGCAGGATAAGAAGTTTTTATCCATAATGTGTTTTTATCCATACACATGAGTTTTTATCTCCATACACATTACTGACAAAATAATCTATCAAAGAAACTGAACTTCATCTGATGATTACTTTATTGTAATTTTCCAAGAACACATGCACTGTATTTTCTACATATGACATATTAAGTATAACATGCATGCATATTGTGGGCATACATATTGTGCACCTCACTTTCATGAAGTACATAGGAAGTTATCATGTGGAAGCTATATGACTGGTTTGCAACAAACTGCTTAAGGTGATTCCTTAAAAATACTGTATACTGCTGAGCTCCGGTGGCGCAGTGGTTGTGTGCAGGACTGCGGCCCACTGGGTTGGCGGTTCAAATCCAGCAGCATCTTTCCAGAAGCAAGGCTGGGCCTCCTACTCCCACCAGAGGGCAGTGATGCCCCCCCCCCCAAAAAAATACTGTATACAAGTAAGGGTGAATACACAGGTGATTTTAAAAGCAGTTTATGTGAGTTTCTTTTGTGAGTTTTCCTCCCAATGTTGGCTGTGTTTTTATTGTTATTAACAGTGTATATTTGGTTGCTTCAATTTAAATATAGACATTCTTAAAATACTAAATATTTTTACCAACTACTAGTTAAAATTAACTCAAGTCTAACAGTTTGTTTTTAAGCAGATAAATCATAATTCTCTCCTCCCTTACTGACAAAGGTAGATTCCAAAGACCAGGTTGTTCCGTGAAATGGAGGAGCACCACATCGGATCACACAGTGGAGAATGATTGCCTTATATATAACTGCCAAACCACTGAGCATCATGGCCCAGTCATGTTGACACTTAGCTTTAAGTATCATAGCTAATGT
This sequence comes from Nesogale talazaci, assembly GCA_004026705.1. Classification (NCBI taxonomy): domain Eukaryota; kingdom Metazoa; phylum Chordata; class Mammalia; order Afrosoricida; family Tenrecidae; genus Nesogale; species Nesogale talazaci. Next base: position 142,163 of record PVJH01002715.1, on the reverse strand, counting down.
TACTCTTGCCATGCACTTTGGGGTCTATTTCTGCCTTGTGTTCTTAATTCACAAAATAATCAGATTGTTTGTTGGTTTGTTTTTAATTTATTAAATGTGAGATGGCAGATAATGAAGTAAGTGAGGCGAAAACAAAACAACGCCTCTCCCCACCTCACACCCCCAGCCCTCCATGATTTCTGACCCCTGTGACTGTCCTTTTGGATTTCTTTGTAAGGGCAGACAGCCTTCGGTAATGTGAGTAGTCAGTTCAAACCACTGGCTGGCCGATTAGCAGCTCACTGTGCAGCCCACTCTGTCACCAGGACTCTTTAAGTGGGGAAGGAGATGATGAGGCTAACATTGGATCTAGTTTTACTCTTTTTCTTACCTTTTATCGATATTGTTTTGTATAAGATCAGTTTTATCACAAAGAATAATATAAACAAAGAATGAAGAAATGATTTTTATCAAGAAAGCGGTATCAATTATAGCTATGGCTTTAACTTGTCAAATGATTGAATACAAAAATTAGAGCTCATTTGCAGAACTAAATGGCATAATACACAGGAAGTCTGATCACTATCTCTAGTATATCCTAAGGGCTCAGTCAAGTGTTCTATGAGATGTTTCTGTGACATGGATACATTTATCAACATTGTTATGATAAATTACAGATAGTTAATTTGTTCTATTTTTTCTTTTTTCTTCCCTCCCCTGTACTCTTTTGTCTAATAGTGCTTATATCTTAGTGCCAAGGAAAAGATTATCCATATAATTGTCTATCGACCTAGATTCACACATACATAGAGTTGTGGGAGTCAGACGCTCATGTGAATTTGGTAAATAATATATCTGTTCTGAAGGAACCCTAGTCGCACAGTCTTGACTGCTCCCTTGCAGTAAGCTAAGCGAACCCACCAGCTGCTCCAGGGAAGAGAGCTGTGGCAGCCTGATTCTGTCAGAGTGTAAAACTGGACCTTCTGTGCGGCAGGTTGACTCGGTCCTGCAGGGTGGCTAGGAGTAGCAATCAACCTGAGGGAAGTGGGCTTACTTTGAGAAATATTAGTAAATACACATGTATTTAGTAACTTTCTGTTTTTTCCATAGCTCTGTATTCTGTTATATTGTTCTGTGTGTTCTTCTGGATCCCTTTTGTCTACTTCTATTACGAAGAAAAGGATGATGATGATTCCGGCAAATGCACTGTGAGTGTTTTTACTTCAGAACTCCTCACTTAGAGGGTGCAAAATGGGATTATTTCCTTTTCTTTCAAATTATAAAGTGATTCTGATTTAATTTTTTAGAGCAACATTAGCTAACATGATTTGAACCACCTGTGCAATTTAGATTTTTATAAAAGCTACATTTAAAAAGGAAGTATTATATGTTGAAATTATTTTAATTTTCATATTTTTTAATGTGTTCCACATGTTACTATAAATATAGTTTGTATAAACATTGAGATAGTAAAATTCTATTCTTAATAAAATATCTGTTGAATATAAATATGTATTTGATGTGTCCGTAAAATTACATGACAGTAAGTATATTTTATATTTTTGAGCATCCTTCTAAGTAACATACTGTTTCCGCTTGACATCTAGCAAATTAAAACGGCCCTCAAGTACACTTTGGGATTTGCTCTGATATGTGCTCTTCTTCTTCTGGTTGGGTAAGTGTTGTCATCTTTCCTTGAAAATGGAATTGTAATTTTTTAATACAGGCAGAAAAAGAACTCATGAGTCAAAAATCTAAGTGCGAAAAAGATAGACACACACACACATACTTAAACATATATCAACAAAACCAATCACCTTTTTCACAGAAACAAAACCATTGACACTTACAAATGCACATGGGAGACGTTTATGTCAAGAAAAGTGGCTCACACAGTTGTAGGAGCAATTAAGTTGAATTTGGCTCAAGTCTTCATGTCAGATGTTCCGCTGAGTGATTTTCCTGCCTCATGGGAAACAGGAAGCTGAAAGACAAACCAGGAGACAGGAAGACCGAGGCTCATACATGCAAAGGTGGATTGGCAGATCAGATTTTGATGGAACCTCCAATGATCAGCCACAGTGTGGCAGACCATTGGCTCAAGTCCAGAGAACTCGAGGTCAGGGTAGCAGAGGTGAGATCCAAGTGACCAAGAAGACAGAGAGAGCAAGTTTTCCACAGTGTCACTTCATGGAGTAGAGCACGTCCTCAATGAGACTTCATTAGGCTGTGGCTTGAGTAGGGCTTGCCTTGAGCTGTTTACATTATGCTCGGTCTCATTATGGGGGAGGCCTTCCTGTCAGATGCTTTCATGCTTCAGTTTCATACAACTGTGATGAAATAATAGCTAATTCTTGCAAGTTTACTTTATAGCGTATTATAGCTCTTTATTATAGGGGAGGGTAGATCCGCAAGTTTTACCTGTATTGGGACACTGTTTGGTCTTCTAGGAATGATTGTTTGGAATTTATGATGTTCCTGAATTTCCTTTAACATAGTACCACATTAATAAGCATCTTTCTTTATGTACCTTTTCAGGATTGACCCTTCAGATTATAAATCTCCTAAATTATCTTTGTCTTGAACTCACTTCCTTAAGTTTTTTCTTAATATTAATAATTTTACATATTTGTGTAAGAGTAAACCAGCCTCTAACAACCACGTGGTGGGTTTTCGTAGGCACAATTATACGGTGATAATATAGAAAGATTATAGTAAAGTCATAGAGGCTAGGGAAAGTAGGAGAGAAGATAAAATAGAGGAGTGAGATACATTTCATGGTAGCATGCTCACCTCAGGGACTGCTCTGATCTCACTCGCAAGGTCCAAGCAGAGAACTGGGGAGGAGGAGAGTGGAGAGAGCATCTTTATTTCTAACCAAGGCCTAGATTTACTTATGGTTGTGTAACCCCCTCTGATTACAGGTATCCACATACGTCACAGGAAGGGGTTGTACCATAGGCAATCCAGCAATGGGAGGGGGCGATCTAGGGGTGTACATGCAATTGGAAGAGGAGGGATTAAGGTACATATGTGACAGGATGGATGGATCCTAGGTTCAAGACGGCAGCCGAACCTTAGTTATCCTTGCACTGGCTTAGCTCTATCTCTGGGCTCTTCAGGGAAGCCATCACTGTCTTTAGCAGGATATGAGCCCTACCTATGGTGGAACAGGTAATAGGCTGATCGCTCTGGATGGAAGATGCCTTCAGGTGGAAAACTCCTAGTAGGTAACCACACTATGAGCTCGCAAGCAGGAGACAAACTGGGAAAAGTCTTTTTGTATCCCACATTATTTGTATATAGATTTAACATTTTATCTTTGTAAGACATTATTGAGAGTTTAATTTTTATTATATTTTGTTATGAAATACATTAAATGCAATTATGTTTTTTAATTGTTTTCGTTAAAAACTTGTCTCAGAAATTTTAATAAACAATTTAATTTATTGTATGAATTTGTGATGGACAGGAAGTGAGTATCTTGTGTTTACAGAAGTTCTGGGAATGGATGTTTATATTAAGACATTTCTAGTATACCTTTTATCTGTTTTGATTTCTCTTAAAAAATATATTCATTGAAAGGACAGGTTTTTTGTTTTTTTTTAAACCTACCTCTTTTAAAGTTTTGGATGTTTTTGTTTGCTTTTGAAAGTAAATACAAATCTATTTACTACTTTGTTGTTAGGAAATTTTCTACTCTGTAAATCAAATTATCTTAAACAGGGATCACCAACTTTATGAGGGCCAAAAATCACTGTCATCAAGTAAATTCTGACTCTATAAAGGGTTTCTGAGGTTTTGTAATTCTTTTTTTTTTTTTTTGTCGGCATTACTGCCCCCTGGTGAGAGTGGGAGGCCCAGCCTTGCTCCTGGAGAGCTGCTGCTGGATTTGAACTGCCAACTGGGTGGGCCACAGTCCTGCACACAACCACTATGCTACTGTGGCTCAGCCTGGTTTTGTAATTCTTTGTGGGAACAGGCAGCCTTATCTTTATCACAAGGAGCAGCTGATGGATTTGAACCACCAACCTTATGACTAATTGTCCAATACTTATTACAGGGCTCCATAATACATGTTTTAGGGCTTACAGGCCACACAGTCTCTCTAGTAGTAACTCAGCTTTCTCTTGTACTTCCACAACAGCTATAAACATTAATTACATGGCCATGCCAATGCCTGATCTAGAACATACTGAGAGCCATCAGTAAAACCCCAAAAAAGTAGACAGATAGTATATCCTGGTCAAAAGAACTTATAATGTTTCTCTAAAACAGAGTAGTCATTTCACTGGAAATCAGTCTTTATTTCAATAGTGTGATTCTGTTCAATTCTAGTAAGTCTTAAAAGGCCCTCTAGATGTGGATGTAAGTTAAAAAAGAAGGACACCATTCCTGGTGAATGTAGAAGCACCAGTTTGTTCAATTTGAACAAGAGAGCATTCACTTATTATCCAAATATTTACTGCCTACATGTTATATTTCAGACACTGTACAACATATTATAACAGGAGTATACCAGAGTACACATGCTAGTGGGGAGAAAGAAAACACTGCTGAGAGAAGGACATACTTAATCAAAGACTGGAAATTGATAGAGCCATTAATTTTATGGGAGCGGAGATAAGGTTAGATAACACAAAATGTATTAACCTATTACTGTAATGTCATCGGAACATGACTGTAGTAATAGAGATGTGAGGATTTTGGTCTTCTTTACTTTGAGTCATAATCCATGTTAAAGGTTGCAAAATTTTATCTTCATCAACAAGTGCTTCAAGTTCTCATGTTTTCAGCAAGCAAGGCTGTATCTTCTGCATATGGCAGGTTGGTAATAAATCTTCCGCTAATGATGATGCCTAATTCTTCTTAACATAAGCCAGCTTTACTCAATTACTTACCATACATAACGATTGCATACATATGGTAAGAGGATGCAATCCTAATCATACCTTTCCTGATTTTAAACCATGGACTATTCTCTTGTTCTGTTTGGGCAGTTGCTTCCTGATCCATGTACAAGTTCTTCATGGGCACAGCGAAATGTTGTAGACTTCTTTTCAAGACTGCCCTTAATTTGCAGCAAAGTTTTACTTGCATATGATATCAACAATATTCTGTAACTTGGGCACTCAGTTGGGGCTCCTTTTTGGAATGGGTACAAATTCGAATCTCTCTGAGTCAACTGGCCAAGTTGCTTTCTTCCATATTTCCTGGTATAGACAGTGAGTGTTTCCCAATTCATCCCAATTCATGAAACATTTTAGTTGATATTCCATGAATTCCTGAAGCCTTGGTTTTGGCTAATGCTTTCATGGCAGCTCATAATTCTCCCTTCAGCATCATTTGTTTTTGCTTTTTTGCTATCTCCTGAAGTAATGAAATGTGAACTAGTTCTTTTTGGTAGAGTGACTGTATTTTTTCCATCTTTTAATGCTTCCTTCATGATCTAATATTTTACCCTTAGAGTGTTTCAATATTGCCAGTAGAAGTCAGAATTTTCCCAAGTTTTTTTCAGTTTAAGATATATTGGGCATATACTCTTCCTTTTTTGTTCTTGCCTATTTCTGTTTATTTGGGCACAATAATGCAGTGACTTCTTTCTGCCCCGTTTTGTCCCTATGTGAGCTCCTAATGTAATGTCCTAGCTTAAACAACTAGAAAAAAATCTTAGGATACTCGTTATCTCTAGAGTCTCCCTTTCAACTATGGGCTTAAAATTAAATAGCAACTACTTTTATCATACTCTTTTTCTATATAATACGAATCTGTTGGGTAGATTCTTGAAAAACAAAAATACTAAGAAAGTAAAGATCTTAGAAATCAAAGCCATTGCCATGGAATAATATATGAGGGGGTACCCCTTAAAAACTATAATTGCTCTGGGCGGAGTGCAGCTTTTGCAGTACACGTTTTCACCACCAAGCAAGCATCAAGCAACTCACTCTGAGTTAGTGCACCCATTGCATTTCAAGCATAGCTACCACCCTGGCTGTCACTGGAGGCTTGCATGTTGTTAGGGTGCTGCCTACGTTTCTATGTCTAAGCTTCTAGGATGAAAAGCCTAGTGGTTTACTGCTGAAAACCAGCCAGTGGAAACCATCCTTGGGACAAACAAAACCCACTGTGTATTTGGCAACTGAAGGAAAGGGCTGAGTTGGTGGCAACTCTCAGCAGCAGCCTTTTCAGGCTTCTGGAGACTGTTGAGAGGTCATACTAGTGAAGTGATGGCTTGCCTGTTAGAGGCAGGCTCTGACTTTCTGATACTGCTTTAACCACCACCCCCACCGTTTTTCTTTAGACAGTGAGTTTGACACCACAGGCTTTGAGATCTTTGTCTGCTTTCTAGACTAAGAGTACTCTTTATTAACAAAATGGATCATTTTGTCCATTCCCTTCAGTCTAGTGGCAAAAGTCCCAAAGCAACAGGCTTGTCTGTTTCGTCCGTCTTGGAGGGAAGGAGCAGCAAGCTTAGGCTGGGGCCACTGTCAGGTGAGCTGAATAACTTGTGGTCACCCGGAGCAATAGGAGGGAAGATGATAGATACGCTAGCATCAAAATCCTGGGGGATAATTGCTTTGGGAAACTGGGACAAGGGAATTTAAAGGCATCAAAGTATATATACTTTAGCGTGCCACACACATACCTTGGACATTCCTGCTAAGAACAACCTGAAGTAATCCATAAGCATTCTCTCAAGGTAGATGTGGTGGTTCAGGTTAAACCTGGTTAAGGATTATCTCAATGAAAAGCTGTACTGCAAAGGATGCAAAAGGTTCCCTTCACCCCCACCTCAATGCTTTTTGTTCTGCTTGCTTCTCCAAAGTACTTTGGAAAAAGTCACAATGGACTACCCATAAACTTCAACAGTGAGAGGAGAAAAATCTATTGGAAAGAAGAACAGAAAAGTTGATGTAAATAGTTGGCAAGCCTAGAGAAAGTTAGGAAACCCAAGTGCTAGAACAACTACATTATATTTCTCAAATGTCTGTGACTACCACATATTACTCTAAAAGAAAAAGAAAATGTCAAGACATACAGAGCAGAGACACAGAAAGAACAATCTGTTCAAAGGGAAAAAAAAGTAACAGAAAGGAAAATTAGACATTTGAGCAACTAAATTCAAAGTATAAATAACTTTATATATAAGATCAGAGAACTAAAGAAGAATAATTAGAAAGAAAAATATATGCAAACAAAATAATAACAAGTAGACATAATAAAATAACTTTTGGAACTGAAAAATAGAATTAAAGTTAAAAATTCATTAGAGTACTTCAACAGTAGAGTAAGTGAAAAAAAGAAAGATTCAAAGATCTTTAAAGTAGAATTATTGGAATTATCCAGTATAAGATCAGAAAATAAAAAGATATAAAGGAAACTGATCTGACAATAAAAGACCTGTGGGGGGAAAATCATATATAGGTCAGTCTTGCTGTATTTTTAGTTTCTAATTCTCGAGGCTACAATATTCGACACCCACAGGGGTGGTTCTGCCTCATCCTACAGGGTCATTGTCAGCATCAGTCTACAATGTCAGTGAATTAATCTATAACTTGTGGAACTGGCAGTGTGAAGGGGAGGGGGAAAAACAGTAGAAGAACAGAGTTTTTGTGTACTATTGAAGTTAAATTGGTATTGATTTAATCTAGGTCCTAATAAATTTAGAATTGTAAATGTAACTAAGGTAACCACAAAGAAAATTTCTAAAGGAAAATAGATTAAAAAAGAAATGAGTAGGGAGTTCAAGTTACTTTCCACAGAAGATAGTTTCATACCCACACACACACAATGACAATATTCAAGGAAATAACGCACAAGTATAACACACTAAGAAAATAGCAAGATGCAAAATCAGTACTCCATTTTTGGCAATATGTTAACAGAGATTGGATTGAATTTTCCAATTGAAATCCTGGCATGGCTGTACTGATAATAGATAAAATAGATTTCAACCAAAGACCATTATGAATGATAATGAAGGACATCATGTATGACAAGAGGCTTAATTTATCAAGAAGAAGAATTGATCCATTTGTACGCATACAGAGAAATCGACATGCTACTCTAAATAATGAATAGACTTTAGATATAAAGCCAACAAGGAAATAGAAGATTTGAATTAGATTATTAATCACTTAAACCTTACAGACATTCATAGAAGAGTACTTAATAACACAGGATATACCAGTACTTTCATCTCTGGTACACATGATTAATATCTATGATTAATGATATCCTGGGTGCCAAAATAAGTCTTAGTACATTTAAAATAATTAAATCCTTACAAAATGTCTTCTGTGATCACAGTAGAATGAAATGAGGTAGCAAAAATACAAAAAGGATAAAAAATACAAAAAAGATCACATTTAATGTCATATCAAAGAAGAAATCACAAGGAATATTAAAAATGCATTTGAGATGTAAAAGAATGAGAAACAATACACAAACCTATGGGTTAAAGTAAAGGCAACACTCAAAAGTAAAGTTATAGTTACAAATGCATATATGAAAAAAAAAAAGCCAAAATCAGTAATCAACTTTACACCTTGAGAAGCTCAAAAAGGAAGGGCAAACTAATTTCAGCACAGACAGAAAAAGGAAATAGTAAAAATTAGCACAGTAGAGGCTTTCTTGTGGACAGGCTTTTCCTGCTCCTGAGCAGTCCCAGCTGCATCCCGGAGACACGATGGTGAAGGTCAGAGTGAACGGATTTGCTTGAATTACTCACCAAGGTTGCTATCCAGTCTACCAAAGTGGACATTGTTGCCATCAGTGACCCCTTCATTGATCTGAACTACATGATCTACATGCTTAAGTATGATTCTACCCATGGCAATTTCAATGGCACCGTCAAGGCGGAGAACGAGAAGCTTCTCATCAATGGGAAGCCCATCGCTTTCTTCCAGGAGCGAGAGCCTGCCAACAAGTGGGGTGAGGCTGGTGCCGGATATGTCCTGGTGGAGTTCACTGGTGTCTAGAGAAGGCTGGGGCTCACTTGAAGGGCAGTGCCAAAAGGGTGATTTGTCTGCCCCTTCTGCGATGCCCCCATTATTTGTGATGGACATGAACCACGAGAAGTATGACAACTCCCTCAAGATTAGTAGCGGTGCCTCCTGCACCACCAATTGCTTGCCCCCCCACCCTCACTCCAGCCAAGGTCATCCACGACAATTTTGGCATCATGGAAGGACTCATGACCACAGTACATGACATCACTGCCACCCAGAAGACCGTGGACGGCCCCTCAGGGGAATTCTGGCATGATGACCATGGGGCTGCCCAGAACATCATCTCAGCATCTTATGGCACTTCCAAAGCTGTGGGCAATGTTATCCCGGAGCTGAATGGGAAATTCACTGGCATGGCCTTCCATGTCCCCACCCCCAGTGTGTCTGTCATGGATCTTCCCTGCCATTTGGAGAAAGCTGTCAAGTACGACGACCTGAAGAAGGTGGTGAAACAGGCAGCTGATGATCCCCTGAAGGGCATCCTGGACTACACTGAAGACCAGCTTGTCTCCTCTGACTTCAACAGTGAATCTATTCTTCCACCTTTGATGCTGGGTGTGGCATTGCTCGCAACGACAACTTTGTCAAGCTCATTTCCTGGTATGACAATGCATTTGGCCACAGCAACAGAGTGGTGAATCTCATGATCCACATGGCCTCCAAAGATTAAGAGCCCCCCTGGACCACCAGTCCCAGCAATAGCACTAAAGGAAGAGAAGCCCTCCGCTGCGGGGGAGTCTTTGCCCCCAACCGAATCTCCCAACACACTGAGAATATTCCATCCAGACCCCCTGAAGGAAGAGGAGGAGCTTAGCCAGCCCGGTCCTGTCATACACCATCAATAAAGTCCACTGTATCCCCCCACCCCCCCAAAAAAACCCCAACTAGACTAGTGAAAATGAAGCACAGAAAGAAAAATAATACAGAATATCAAAAAAATTAAAGGTAGGTTCTTTGAAAAAAATCGACAAAATTGACAAGATCCTATCTGAACTGAGCAGGGAAATAAAAAACGAGACTCATGTAACTGAGAGGCTTTAAAGAAATGAACAACATTACTACTGATTTCAAAGAAATTAAGATTGAAGGAGAGTATTATGAACAATTATATGACAACAAACTGAACTAGATGAAATGGACACATTATAGACAGAAGCCACACAATTTGACACAATGAGAAATGGAAAATGATAATATAACAAGGGAAGAAATAGTAGCAGAAATAAAAACTTCTCAATGAGAAAAGCTGTAGACTAGATGACTTTCCAAACATGTAAAGAAACACCCATTTTTCTCAAAGTCTCCTCTCCCCCCACCAAAAGGGAGTATTTCCTAAGCCATTTTATGAGTCCAGTATTACACTGATACCAAAGCCAGAAAATGACAGTACAAGAGAAGAAAACTACAAAGCAGTATACCTCACCAATATATATGCAGTAATCTTCAGTGGACCAGTTCTAAACAATCTCAACAGCATAATAAAAGGACGAGTTATGTAATTTGTTGCCATGGAATTGAAAGCAGTGATTAAAGTAGAGACACAGAAGAAGAGGTCTTCAAAAGGTTGATGGAAAAATATGATTAACCTTTAATCCAGTGTTAGTCTGGGTAGACCAGAGAAACAAATTCTTAGACGTGCATATATGTGTATGAGAGTTTTATACAAAGGGTAATTTTACATTAAGAAAGCATCTCAACCCAGCCCAGTCCAATCCTGTAAATCCAATATTAGCCCCTATATCCAGTACCAATCTATATAATCTTCTTTGGACTTGAAAACACATACAATGACACCGAGTGGAGGACGATCACAGAGCAGTGCATAGAAAGTCTTTGGATCCAGTGGCGTGTAAGCTAAAGCATCTCAGCACTAGAAGGGGGTCTTCACGTGGCTTCTCCAGCTCCCAGGGGTTAGTGTGATGTGTCTTGTCATTGGAGAATCACCTCAGGGAGTGAGCAAAGAGCCTCTCCTGCCTTTAAGGAGGAAGATCCAGGAATTCCCAGAATTCTCAGGAGGAGGTCATGGCCACATAGAGGACTCATTGACTATAATCTAATTGACAGAGATTAGTCTCCACCCTGTCACTCTTAAACCTATCAGGTCCCAAATTAACACCAGATTATGTAACTACCACACCATTTTCCCTGATCTTTTTGAAGACCCCTGTTAATTCACTGTTCATCAGATGCCTTTGAGCTAGTTCCAATCCAGCGATCCTGCACACAAGAGACCAAAACCCTGCCCAGGCCTGCAACATCCTCACAACCGTTCCTGGCTAACCAAAAGAAAAAGAGCAAAGACACAAATTGCTAACTATGGAACAAAAGCGGTGCCATTACAATTAACCCCATGGAAATCAGAGGGATATACTGAAGTTTTAAACAACTCTGTGCTCGAAAACATGCTAATAGATGAAATCAAAACAAACAAGGGGAAATTAAATAGACTACTTATTAGAAATCATCTAAACAGTCTATTTATTAGAAAGGTTGAAGCAACAGTTAAAAGTCTTGGAAAACAGAAAGCACCAAGGTCAGAGGGTTTCATTGCTGAAATCTATCGAACGTTTAAGGAAGAAAATATTTGCCAAATTTCTGTTCCTTGCAGGAAATAAAAAAGTATTCTTTGCAACTCTTTGCTCTAATATCAAAGCCTTACAAAGATATTTCTAGGAAACTGCAGACCAGTATCTCATGAATATAGATGTAAAAATAAGAAACAACATATTTAATATAATATATTAGAGTATAAAAATTATGTAGTATGACCAAGGGCATAAGCTATATGTACAGGTCTTGATTAACATTCAAAAACCAATATAAAGAAGAAAATGTATGAAGACACGAAAGATGCTTGATCATGTCAATATGTGCAGAAAAAAATCTTGACAAATTCAACACTCAATTATGGTAAACTCTCAGCACGATAAATTCAGCATACTGTGCTAGACCAAACTTCCTCACTTTGTTCAAGGTTATTGACCAAAAAACAGAACCACTGCTCACATCTGACATGGTGGTAGTAGCTAGATGTTTTCCTCCTAAGAATGTGACTGAAAAATATCCTTTCTTCCCACTTCTGTTTTACATCACACCATACACTACTGCATTCTAGCTAATGGAATAAGATTAAAAAAAGAAAATGAAGGGCATACAGATTGAGGAGGGAGAATTTATGCTTTTGTCTGACTTGATTAGCTCTATCAGAAATCTTAAAGAATTGGGAGACACACACCAAAAATCACACCCCCCCCCAAAAAAAAAAAACCCAAAGCCTTGTAGAACAAACAGTAATTACATTGCTAGGTTGCAGGATACAATATAATTAGTTCAATTACTGTTTTCATATATTAACAGTGAACAATTAGAATTTGAAATTAAAAACACCATACCATTTACATTAGTACCAAAAATGATTTGAAATACCTATTTATATATAAAATGAGAAAATATATGCAAAGTCAAGATGAGGAAAATTACTAGACTTGGATGAAAGAAATCAAAGATGATTTAAATAAATGGATATTTTATAATCATAGCTTTGAAGACTTAATATTATGACGATATCAATGGCAAATAGTATAACTGTTTGGACCTCACTGTGGCCATTTTCCAGAACTGAAGGTGGGCTTACCTTACAACCTAGCAAATGTGCTCCAATTTATTTACTCACGTGATTTGTAAACTTCAAATTCTGAACGTGAATGTGTGTGGTAGATGTTTTACACTATGAGAATGGATAAATAGGAAAGTACTTGAAAACTATTTATGAATAGAAGCACACTATCAAACTATGACAAGATATACAGGAACCCTAAATATGTATGTAAAAGAAATTGATGTGAAAAAGTAACATATAATTCTAATTCTATGACATTCTAGGAAAGGCAAAGTTTAGAGAAAGTGAAAGGATCATTGGTTGCCTGTGATTCAGGGGGAGAAAGGAAATTATTTCAGGTAAAGTGCTGGGTTGTTTAAGAGCAGTGAAACCACTATTTATGATAATGTAATGGAGTATCCATTGCATTTTGCATTTGTGAAAATCCATAGAACTATATGAAAACAAGTCCTAAAGTAAATTGTAGATTTTATTTAATAACAGTATGTCAGTATTGCATTTTTAGTTGTAACATATGTTCTTTCTGTACAACTTTTCTGTAAACCAAAATGCTTAAAAATGTATTATCAAAAAAGAATGGAAAAGAAAGCTAATTATCCTGAATGCATTAATAAAACTATCAAAGTTGATTTGTTTTAAAAAATACTGAAAATTGAGTTTTGGACCTGTTTCTTTTACTTAACTTTTGTCTATATATTCATTAAACACAATTATTTTCTTAATTTTAGTGCTTTTGTTCCATTGAGTGTTCCCAATAATAAAAATTCTACAGAGTGGGAAAAAGTCAAGTTTCTCTTTGAAGAACTTGGAAGTAGTCGTAAGTATTATTTAAAATCATCCAAAAATGCTTAGTTATTTATATTTAGTGATCCTTGGGGCATTGCCTATCCTATTGGGACATTGAAATATTGCCTATTTTTACAGTGCTCACAGTTTTATCACACAATTCTTCTTAACTTGTATTTGAAAATTTATTAGACAAATTAGAAGTTTTATGCTTTAATACTCATTTATAGCTCTGTATGTACAATGTCTCTAGTCTCTTGACCTTTCCATGAAATTCTTATATTTGGCAATCTCCTACTAATATATTTTATTTAATTCATTTGAACAGTATTGAATAGCATTAGAGAAATATGCTCGGTATATTGGTTTTAACTTTTTAAAGTAAGAGATGGCTCCTATATTACTGTTTGAAATTAAGTATTCTTTTAAGAAGAATAAAGATTGCAGAGATCTTATCTGAGTTAAGTATTGTGCTACGAGAAACTTATTACCAAAACATTTTAGAATGGATTTCTTTCCCAGGAGTTTCCTGTAATGTGATGGATGGGAGTTTAGGGTTGCTGTAGTCATGTGCTATTGAGTCAGTTCTCACTCAGCAGCCCTCTGTGCAGCAGCGTGAGCCACTGCCCCACCCTGTGTCTTCCTCACAGTCATCCTTGTGTTTAAGTCCATTGTTACAGCTACTGTTTCTATCCATCCTTCAAGGTTTTGCTTTTCCCTTGTGCTTCTACTTTACCAATCATAATGTCTTTTCTAGGGATGAGTCTCTTCCTGATAGCATGTCCAAAGTATGTGAGACCAAGCCTCACCACTCTTGTTTCTAAAGAACATTCTACAGTTTTATGAAGGTGGAGAAAATGGGCAAGTTCTGGAATTAGGTTAAGAAGTCATATCTGATAGTTACTTAGTATTCTTTTGAGAGAAATACTACAAGTGGTTAGCTTTAACAAACACATTCCTCACAGGTGAGGAAACTCTAAGTCTGAATTTGGCACCTTAAGCAGGCAGGTTTGGGTTATTGGATCAGCTCTGGGCATAGGTTCTTGTCTCTTTATCTTCTGTGTCATGAATCCTGGGAGCTCTCCTCCGTCTTTCCCCTATCTGTGCTTGCTTAATGTGCTGCTTCTCTATTTTTAAAGAAAACAACTCAAAACACACTCTAAACTAATCCCGTCTTTTAAATGTAACACAGACAACCCATTCTCAATAGAATTTTAAGATTTGGGTTACTCAGTAAACAATACAATTCATAGCACATTTAATTCTCAATAGAATTTTAAGATTTGGGTTACTCAGTACTGTACATACATTGATCAGCATTTCCTTCTGCTTACCCAGATACAATATTAAGTGATGATTAAATTAAGTCTTGGAGTCTTTGCTGTGTAAGTTCTTAATTTTCTTGCTTTCCACTTAAGATTTCATCTTGTAAATAGCAGTCCATTAATATCTTGCTGAAACTAGCAAGAATAAGAAAAGTAGGACTACAACCTATTGTTACTGAATTTTCAGGATTTATGTACCTGATACTAATACTGAGAAATAAATTGATGCAAAAATCCTTAATAAAATACTGGCCAATGGAATGGAAAATTATACAAAACAAATAATTCATCATGAACAAGTGGGGTTCATACCAAAGTTGCAGGGGTGGTTCAACATACGAAAGACTATTATTGTTGTTCACCACATTGGCGTGAAAAATTATAAGAACCACATGATGATAGATGTGGGAAAAAGCATTCAACAACATCCAACACCCTTTCCTATATAAGACACTCAAGAAGATAGGAATGGAAGTAAAATTCCTCAATATTAAGTTATATATGAAAATCCAACAGCCTGTACATGGTAATCATGGTAATCAATGGAGAAAAGATAAAAATAATTCCTCTGCAAAACGGGACCAGACAAGGATGCCCCTTGTCCCTACTCCTATTTAACATCGTACTGGAGGTCCTAGCTAACAACATAAGACAAGGAAAAGACATCAAAGTTAATTTGGGAAAGGAAGAGGCAAAACTATTGTTATTTGGATACAATACATTGAAAATCCCCCAAACTCCAGAAGTGTAGTGTTGGAAGTGATAGGGAAATACGGCAGAGTGGCGGTATACAAGATCAACAAACAGAAGTCTATCGGACTCCTTATACACATTAGACTAGATCATAGAAGAGGTATTTTAAAAGGTAGTACCCTTCACAATAGTCAAGCACAAATTGAAGTATCTAGGGATATACTTGAGTAAAAAAACAAGATTTGTACACGGGAAACTATAAAACACTATTATAAGAAACCAAATATGACCTCAACAAATGGAAGAATATCCCATGCTCGTGGATGGGAAAACTTGGTATAGTAAAGATGTCAGTTCTGCCCAAGGCATTATGTAAATTTAATGCTATCCCAATACGATTATCATCATCCATCTTCAAAGAATTGGAACAACTGATAGCCAACTTCATATGGAGAGAGAAGAAGCCCTGAATTAGTAAACAACTCAAGAAGGACACAGTGGGAGGACTTGCTCTACCTGACTCTAGCACATATTGTACAGCCACAGGGCTCAAAATAGTGTGATACTGGTATAACAACAGATACTCAGATCAGTGGAAAAGAGTTGAAAATTCAGAAATGAAGACATCATCATACAGACAACTGATTTTTGATAAGGGCCCCCAAAATATCAAATGGGAATCGGATGCCCTGTTCAAAAGTGGTGCTGGGAAAAAATGGATATCTACCTAGAGGAAAAATGAAGCAAGACTCTTATCTCACCTCATGCATAAGAGTAAACTTAAGGTCAATTACAGACATTGAGGTAAAACCCCAAACTATGAGGGCCATTAATGAGGGGTTTGGGAGAAATGTGAGAACTGTGGCAAAGGGAATACGTAGGTTATTGGAATTAGGGAAGCTACAAATAACAAAGGCATCACAAATTGACAAGTGAAATATACTGAAGATAAAACACTTGTGGACATTCAAAGAATTCAAGAGAGTGACAATAGAGCTCAAAGACTGGGAAAACATCTTTAGCAATGACACATCAGACAAAGGCCTTATTATCAAAATCTACAATACTTTGCAAGCTTACAATAAGAAAAAAAACTAAGGCCCACTAAGGATGTGGGCAAAGGAACTGAGCAGAAGTTTTCCAGAGGCAGAAATCCAAATGGCCAATAAGCATATGAGAAAATGTTCCCGATCGTTAGCCATAAGAAAATTGCAAATTAAAATCTCTATGAGATACCATCTTCAAAGATAGCCCAATTCAGAAAGTAATACGTTTTGGAAGTGTTGTGGGAAGATAGGAACTCTCTTCCACTGCTGCTGGACCTGTAGGTGTTTACAGCCATTATGGAAATTGATTTGGTGACATCTAAAACAGATTGAGCTACCATATGACCCAGTAATCCCCTACTGAGCATACACCCAGAAGAGGCAAGAAACAAACCAGGGCCAGACATCTGTGCTCCACTGTTCATGGTGGCACAGTTCACAGTTGCAAGAAATTGGAAACAACCCAAATGCCCATCAACAGTATTAAAAAACTATGGTACATACATACATACAGTGGAGTATGACAGATCTGTAAAAAGCTACAATGAGCTCATGAAGCACATTGCTACATGGGAAGAACTGGTGAAATCATGCTAAATAAAGTGAGCCAAGCACAAAAGGACACGTACAACATGAGTCCCCTGAGGTAACATTTAAAAAAACGGAGCATAGAGAATGAGCTACTAAATACATACATTCCTGGGATGAGGTCCAGCTATTATGGCAGGGGCTACACTCAATCTCGGAATACTTTACAGCAGTCAGGAGAAAGGGAGAAAGAGGAATAATAATAAAGACATGGGTAGTTGGGGAGTAGGGCACTAACCCACTGAAGAGGAGGGTATTGTTTATCTCTCCACAGGAGAGAGAGACCAAACTTCAACCCAGTGCACCAAGAGAATGTGAATACAACATAGCGGCGTGGACCAGGGAACCAATAGAGGTCTTAGGGGCTAGCCCTAATTCCAACTATGTGGACCCCACCGCCCAAAAAAATCTGCTTCAATGGAGAGCACTGGGGCTACAATATGGGGAGAGGGGTGTTTCTGATTAGAGAACACGGGAGAAACAAGGGATGGAGAGGGAGAGAAAGGATATCCTGGTCCATCAAACCCCAAGGACAATATTCCTGTTTGGGGCAGGCAGCGCACAGAGAGGACTATAGGGCCATCCCCACCATGAAACATGATGTCCCTCCCTAAATAATAGCACTGTGAGGGACAACACTGCAGACACAATGTGGGAATTGTGCACAATCTGACCCTATTTTGCTGAGGTGAAACAGTAAGGGCATGCAACAGAGCAGCATGTGAAGCAATGTGATGAAATCCAGGGGGAATGCCAAAAAAGACTTTGGAGACAGTATGGGACCCCATTGGACTTGACTAGAAACACTCGTAAAGGCCAACAAACAGACCTTGAACTATTTACTGACTTCCATTTTTATCAGTAACCTTTTGTTGTTTTGATTTTGCTTTTTTGTTAGTGTATTGTTGGTCTTCCTTTGTTGTTTTGTTTGATTTTGCCTGGTTTTTGCTCTTATGGTCTCTGCATGTCTACTGGATAAGATAGGCAGGATTAACAATTCAGAGATGAAAAGAATGGGACCAATGATTCTGGGGGAATATGGCAAAAAGGGAGGTAGAAGAAAGGAAGGGATGAGGGGAACCAACCCGGGGTCAAGGGAACAACAAGTGAACTAAAATCAAAGATAGAAGGGCGTGAGATGCCTAGTGGGGCTTAATCAAGGGGCAATGTATCAGTGAAGAATTTCTAAATCCAAATGAAGGCTGAACATGATGATGGGACAAGAGGAAAGTAAAAGGAAATGGTGGAACATAAAAGGCAAAGGATATTTATATAGACCTAAATATACATATGCACATATATACATGTGTTTATATATAAGGAGAGGGAAATAGAACTATGTGCTGATATCTAGAAGTTAAGAATTAAGGTTGCAGATGTACATTGGGCTTTTTGAAGTACTCCCTCAACACAAGAACACTTCGTTTTAATAATCTAGCATTCTCTGATTCTCACCTTCCCTACAAGATTGCTGAAGATAAAATGGGTGCATGGGCAAATGTGAAGAAAACTGATAGTGTCTGTCTATCAAAAGCTATAGTATCTGGGACCTTAAAGCCTTGAAGATAGCCAGGTGACCATCTACCTCAGAAACAACAAGGCCCACTGTAAGAAGCACACCAGCCTGTGTGATCATGAGTGTTGATGGGATCAGGCATCTAAAACCCAGAACAAAATCATACCCAAAGTTAATTGGGCTGGTGTGTGTGTGTGTGTTTGTGTTTGTGAGGGGGAATGGAGACCCAAGCCCATCTGTAGACAATTGGACATCCCCTCACAGAGGGGTCACAGGGAAGAGACGAGCCAGTCAGGGTGCAGTAGAGCACCGATGAAACACTGTCCTCTAGTTCTCTGATGCTTCCCCACTCTCGTGACCTCAATTCTACCTTACAAATAGGATTAGACCAGAGTATGCACACTGCTACAGAGAAGAGCCTACAACATAGGGAATCCAGGGCACATAAACCCCTCAGAGCCAAGAATGAGAGTAGAGATACCAGGAGGACTAGGGGTGGGAAGGAGGGGTGGGAAGTGGAGAAAGAGGGAGTCAATCACAAGGATCAAAACCCTCCTCCCATGGGGCTGAACAACAGTGGGTGAGGGCAACGGTGGACAATGTAAGATATGAAAATAATAATCTATAACTTACCAAGTGTTCGTGAAGGTGGGTGGACAGGTGTGTTAGTCTGGGTAGACTAGAGAAAAAAATCATAAACATGCATATGGATATAAAAGAAAGGCAAGAGGAATTAAATACAAGAGGAATTAAAGATTGAGAAACCATTCCATCCCAGTCCAGTCTATAGGTCATAAGTCTGATATTAGCCCATGTGTCCAATCCAGTCTTTAAAGTCTCCTTTGATTGATGAAGCATGTGCAATGACACCAGGACAACCACAGGCCACTGGGTGCAGAGTCTTGTGTATTCAGTGTCAGTAGAAGGATCCTAGAGTTGGAAGGGTCTCCCTGTGGCTCTTCGTTTCCAGGACTGAGGGTCCATCAGCAGTATCCATTGGCAGTAGAATCATGTCAGTGCGTGCCGGAGTCTCTGTGGCTTCCCAAGCATCTCAGCACTGGCAAGAGTCTCCACGTGGCTTCTCTGGCCCCATCAGGGTAAGCCCATGTGGCTTCTCCACCCTTTATCTATAATTACTTATTAGTCCCTAATTTTCCTTCTAATTTTAATAGAAAAGAAAATCTCAGTATAAAAGACGTTTTATAACTCAATTTGTGAAAAGGCTTTTACAAACAATCTTTTTCAATTGGGGTTAGCGCTCCAGTAATGTGATAATATTATTCAATTTATTTTCTTAGTCTGTATAAGGAGTCCAATTTTTATATTTTGACTTATTGAATATACACATTTTCATTGTATGTAGATAAGTGTACATGTAAACTTAAGGTTTAATGGTGTTTCTTTTCTTCTTTGTAGATGGTTTAGCTGCATTGTCTTTTTCCATTAGTTCACTCACCTTGATTGGAATGTTGGCAGCTATAACTTACACAGTAAGTGACTAGTTGTGATAATTGAGCTTAAATGAAAGAATCACTTCATAAAGCAGTTGTCTTGTCCTTTGTCTTAGGCATGTATTCTAGTTAATACTATTTTCCTCTTTAATATTTTGATTCTTCTTTCACTTTTTTTGTTTTCTTAAGTTGAAGGGTAAATTTTTAACAACTGAATCACAGTCATGTACCTGTATTTGTGAAATTACATATTTTGTAACTTGCAAACCTGAAAGGTTATATTTTGCAATACTGAACTCAGTGATTTATAAACATATTATAACTCTGAACCATAGATCAATACCTGCTACTGTTTTAGAAGGGTTAGACTACTTGGGAATAGAAGGTTTTTAAACCAGTTATTTTATATAACTTGATACTTCAATAGAATCTGAGCATATATCCTCAGAAACTGATTTTCCCCTTGGAAGTGGTAAGATAAGAATTATTAATGCCTGACCAGATTGCTTTTATACTTTTGCTCAAATTATAGAGGAAAAGGCCAGTAATAAATATTTCTTACCTATCCCCCAGGAGAGTTTTATTCCATAAGCCTTAAAAGTATCTGGAACCTTTTTTATTTTTTAATTTAAAAATTTTTAATTTTAAGTCATTTACTGGGGGCTCTTAAAACAACCCATCTCTCAGTTGAATCAAGCACACTTGTACATATGTTGCCATCGTCATTTCCAAAATATTTTCTAATATTTTCTACTTGGTATCAGCTCCTCTTTTTTTCCTCTTCCTCCCTCACCATCCCACCTTCATGGACCCTTGATAATTTATAAATTATTTTTAGATTGATGGAATTTATATTTAGAGCACTCTTGGTTTTTGCAAAGAGGGAACTTACTGTTGATAAAGAAATAACTTGGAGATGCTGTTCTAGTTAGTCTTTCTCTAGACATAAAAGGAATTTCAGTATAATAACAGAATCCCATTTTGTTACATAATCATGCAAATGTTGTACTGCCTAATAGGATATGACTAAAATACAAATGCATTTGTCTCTCTTTAAGTACTTGAGTATTAAATTTTACTATTCATTGACATATTTGTTTTATTTTCATTTATTTCCACATGTGAAATTTGCTATCTGATACCAGTGAGTGATTATTCTCCCATCTCCTGGAATATAAGTACAGTTTACTAGTTTTTCATAATTTGAGAAACAGCCACATAAATTATTTACAAATTAGTAATTAATCCAGATTTATGAGGAGAAACAAAAGGGACAAAAAGGGAACTAAAAAACAGTCAAAGCCTGTGGATGATCTGAGATTTTTACCCTAGAATCAAAGTTTATGAACTTTGAAGATACAAGACTTCTTTTGGATCAAAGATAAAGAACTTTATAACTCAGAGTTATTGTGGTAGACACAGTATCAGCATTGTCTTGCCACTCCCAATGGGTAATCTGCAGAGCATCAGGTGAGACTTATATATGGTGATCTGCATTATAGGAGAGGAATCTTAAGCTTAGGAAAACCTAATCTTTTGCAATGGACAATAGTAAGCATGCCTTTTCTTTCTCTGGGTGATGTAATTTCTATTTTCTAAGGCTGCTTAATAGAAAGGCCAAAAGTGATTGGCTTTTGTAAACGAATATATTACGTAACAGGTTCGGATACTAGACATCAAAATTCATGAAGCCAACTCTAATAGGTTTTTAATCTCTGTTTTCTCTGGGGTGTTGGTGGGAATGTCTTTGTCTCCTCTCAGCATTTGTGGGCTGGCAATCTTTGCATATCCTCATGTGTCTTGGCATCTGTGTCTCTTGCGTCTAGGAATGCTTTAGGCTGGGTTCTCCAGAGAAGCAATATCAGTGATGATTACAGGTTTGTGGGGTGTGTGTGTGTGTGTGTGTGTGTGTGTGTGTGTGTGTATGTGTAGAGAAAGTGTAAAAGATAAATTTGTATCAAGAGACTGGCTCACATAGTGTTGAAGTAAGCAAGTACAAACCAGGCAGGTTCCAAGTCTGTGAGATAGGCTGGAGGATTCTCCTGACTCAAGTAACTATGGGGGCTCATAATTGTCAGAAAGACCACAGGCTGGTGATTGCAGGTTAAGTTTCTGGCTACAGAGATAATGAATTCAAGATCAGCAGGTCAGATAATAGGTCTCTGATGACTCCTAGGATTGGCAGGCTATGTGGTAGGCTGTTGGCTCAAATCTAAAGAACTGGAAGTCGATATGCCAGATGGAGAGTTGAGATCCAGCAAAAAGCAAATAAGTTTTTCCACTGCGTCCCATTATATATAGTAAGCAGATGATACCCGCAAGTATACTTCCTTTCATCTACATCAGGGTTGTAGACTGAGTAAAGGTGTTGTTTCTCACCTTAATCTTAAAATTGATGGCTTGTTCAAAGGAGATCCCACTGTGGAGTTGATTGCATTGTGTTCATTCAGGTCTTGGGGATTGCTAAATATTAACTGCCAAACCTGAGAATCCTGGTCCAGGAAGTTGACATAAACCTAATTATCAAAAGGAAGTTCTCAGCTACTCTGCTCCTGCCCCTTCTTTCCTGGTGGTAGTAGAGTCTCGCCCTCAGCAATCTGACCTTGAGTTCTGTTTTACAAAAGATAAAAGGCGATGCTGACAACACCCAAGGAAAATTCTGCTCACATTGTATCGTAGGTTTGTCCGTCTCCGCCTAATCTCTTTATCGTTTATTGACTGATCAGATCACATACAGATTTCTCACTGCTATTGAGTCAGTGCTGATTCAGCAACTCCCTGTTGGTTTTCAAGACTGAAACCGGTGTCTGGACTTGAAAACCCCGACTTTCTCCCACAGAGATGCTTGTAGCTTCAAACTCCCCAATGTGTGAATTACAGCCAAGTATGTAACCACTACACCACCAGAGCTCTTGATTACATAGTTGTTAACTGCAAAGTCACATCATTATATAACTACCCAACCACAGAGAATAGTGACCCAGCCAATTTGGCATGTTGGGGGGCGGGAGGTGAGAACAGGAGAGGAGTCATAATCCTAAATTTACAAATAAAAAGGCAATTAATTCCTTACTTGTAAGTAATATTGAAATAAGAAATCTATGCAGAATTTTCTCCCACCAAAAGCATGTAGTAGATGCTATGAAGAAACGTAGAGTGAAAAGAGATAGACAGTAGTGGAGGATGACTACTGTAGAAGTCAGAAGTGACTTTGAACATCTGAACAAAGACTTTCTAAAAGAGCCCAGTCCTGAGGCTAGAGAAGTTGCAGAGATCTTGAGGTAAATACATTTATGCTATGTTTAGATAAAAGAATGGAGACAAAGCCAGTGAGACTGGAACTCAGTTAGCATGGTGGCTTTGGGAAGGGAGGAAGTTGAGATGAAACGTGGCCAATTGCCATGTAAGGTGTGTAGATCAAGGATAGGAGTACAGATTTTGCTGTGATTGAAATTAGAAGCTTAGTAAAGTTTTGAATGAAAGAGTAATATCCCACATAATATGATCCCACATAAAGGCTTTATTTCAGACTGAAAATTATTTTTGGAGAGGGATCAAAGAAGGACGTTTGGGACAGAGTAGTAATTGCTAAATACTACAATACAAATCATACAACTTGTGCTTTTAGAAAGTGCCTTCGTCAACTAGCTGGTTGAAAATAACAATTTGTAGACAGGTGGTTTTATTGTTAATGGTACTAATTAACATATTTCCTTATAGTTAGGATGCTAAATTTTCTCCTAAATTTTCATGGGAAGTTTAAGAATCAGACTTTTTATATGGTGCAACATGATAGTGAATATCCTTGTGAAGTAAAAAATGTTTACCTCTAATTA
The DNA here is from genome assembly GCA_004026705.1 of Nesogale talazaci. Taxonomy (NCBI): domain Eukaryota; kingdom Metazoa; phylum Chordata; class Mammalia; order Afrosoricida; family Tenrecidae; genus Nesogale; species Nesogale talazaci. The sequence continues at coordinate 118,313 of PVJH01002715.1, read as the reverse complement.
AAGGTCTGAAAATGGGAAGTTCCTACTAGAGCAGTTTAATGATGAGTACCTGTGTTAGTCCGGGTAGACTAGAGAAACAGATTCATAAACACACATATGTATACAAAAGAGAGTTTTATACAAAGGGTAATTGTACATTGAGAAAACATCCCAACCCAGTCCAAGGTCATAAGTCCCATATTAGCCCATATGTCTGACAGCAATCTATAAAGTCCTCGTCAGACTCATGAAACACATGCAATGACACCAAATGTTGAAGATCACAGGCCAGTGGATCGAAAGTCTTTGGATCCAGTGGTGGTGTAGGTATCTCAGCTCTGGCATGGGTCTGCATGGCTTCTCAGCATCCAGGGCTGCATCAGGATTGGTCCATGTGGCTTCTCCTCAGGGATGTCTCACAGGAAGTGAGCCTTGTCCATCTAGTGTCTTCAAGGAAGTAAACCGAGAGAGATAGTATCTCCATCTCCAAGAAGGAATTACCACATTTCCCCGAATTCTCAGGAGGCCATGCCCATACAGAGGTTTCATTGGCTATCTCCAGATTGACGGGCTACACCCCTACACTTAATTCTCAAATTGCCACCAGATTATGTGACAGACACAGTACCATACTTACTGCCAGTCCATGTCAATTCACGGCATGTCTGCAGGACAGAGTAGAACTGCCCCTGAGAGTTTGCGATACAAACCGTGGGAGCAGAAGTCTTGTTTCTATTTCACAGAGTCACTAGTGGTTTTGAACTACTGACTTTGCGTTTAGCAGTCCACTCCTAACCCCTGTGCCATCAAGTTCTTCCAGACCTTGAATACATATACTTAATGTCAGTGAAGTTGATACTATACTTGTTACAAACCCACTCCTACAGTCTAGAACTTCAAATCTTTACAGGAGTTGACAGCCCCTTATTTTTTCTGAGATGCCGCTGATGTCTTGAACAGCCAACCTTGAGGTTGGCACTCAGTGCATAACCCACTTGGTCAACAGAGTTCCTTTTCGTCTGTATTATAGAATCCATAAACTAACTTTGGAGATTCTAGAGAAGTTTTTATACTTTGTGTCCTAATCAAGTATGGATTTCTTACACAGGCATTATCGGTCAGTTGAAAAAGCTAGTTGACTATTTAAAACTTTTAATAAGATTATGGCCACTACACTAAGTCTTGAGGAACAGCTACATAATGTAACATTAAGTTTTAGGAGGCAAAAAAAATTCAGGCAGGATATTATATATTATCTCTTATTTTAGCCTTAAATTGAAAGTGAATTTACCATTCCGAAAGTTCGTTAGAACCTTTGGCACAAAGGTTTTCATAAACAGTTTACATTTTTGGTGCCACTAAGTGCGGAAATAGCATATAATGATAATTTCATTTAAAATTTGTCATGTGGACTACTGAAGTATCTGTATTAACAATGACTGCTGACATTTTTAGTATCATTATTGAATAAAAATTAAAACACATTCTCCAGAAATCTTTATTCTATGTACAAGATATATATGTATATATGTAATATAGATAAATAAAAACATGGACTGAAGGATGATAAATTAAGGTATCAATTTTTTAAAAATGGCTCAATTTTGTGTTTCTGTTCTCATCAAAAGGTGAACTGGAAATGTGATTCTTATAATTTTTGTGGACAGGAATTCCTTTTAAAATGAGATTAATGACATTAATTCAGACCAAAGACAGTGCTTGGAGTTTACAGTTAGCAGTATGGAACCGTGACATGAATCCACAGGTGGGAACCCGTCATATAAGAGAAGAGAGGGATCTATAGGATAAGAGGGGCTTTTCTAAATGAAGCTGTGCACAAACATTGGAAATGCTTATAGATTTTACATATTCTTTCAAAAATGTTGGCTTAAAGTACATTCTGGTTTTTGTTTGCAATCAAAACAGATGAAATTAGAGACAATTATGGCTGAAATAAAAGCTTTTTTAAGTTCTTGATGATTTTCCAGCAATTCACTAGAGGGCAGTAGTAGGCAGTACAACTTTTGTATGTCTAAAAAACAGTAATTTTTTTCCCTGAGAAATCTGTAGTTAAATTCAGAAGATCTTTGTTAAAAGACCTTAAAAATCATAATGATTAAATGTTTTGTGTAATGTGAATGCCAGGTTTGGCATAACTTAAATATTATAGTTAAATTTCCTGATAATCATTAAGTTAGAAACAAGTAAATTAAAAGTTCAGGAAACGTAAATGTTGATTGCTTTCTTTTACTTGCTCTTTTGAAACAATTGGAAATTCAGAAGAGGGCATTGAATTCTATACCTGCCACACCATACATAGTACCAAGAACATATTGTTTTAAAATGTTTATATTCAACTGTTTAGGAATTCAGTTCTGTTTTTCTAAAAGTTCTGTGTTAGGAATTAATTCATGTTAGTACAGAGCCCTTTTTAAAAAAATTGTCAAATCTTGAGAAATATTGTTATTAATTAATGAAAGATTTAAGGAGTAAAGATAAGTGGGAAAATAATTGGAGCCCAGGCCTTAAGGATAATCTAAGTAACATTAATGTGGCATAGGAATGTGCGTTTTTAAGGACTTACCCAGCTATTCTGATCAGTCAGATTTGGGAATTTTAGTGATATGCTGACCAGTATAGTACAATGTTGTGTGCTACATTTAGAAGTTAGGGAAGGTTTTTTTAGATGTGGCATCATAATTAAGTTGAGCCATGATTTGCATTGTAATTTTCTGATCTAATAGGATGAGAAGGTAAGCGTTGTAGTTGAGGTCCCTGCATTTGCAGAAGTAGACACACGGGACACAGTTTGAAATACTAAGAAGTTGAAAGTGGTTGAAGAGCAGTAAGGACGTCAGTCTGAGCGAGCGAGGGAAATGGAAATGGCAGGGCCTTGAGGTCAGTCGGTAGAGATCAAGTCGTAAAGGGCTCTGTTGGCCGACTGAGACGATGCAAATGTATTTTCAAGACTAGCGATTCTCTCATTTAAAATAGACAGCAAAACATTTTCCACTTGAGCCCTTGGTACAAGCTCCTCTTTTAAAAAAAAACACTCCCCTTCCCCCCCCCTTTTTTTTAATGAATCATTTTATTGGGGGGCCCATATAACTCCCATCACAATCCCTAACAACATCAGTTGCATGCAGGCCACTTTTACACACCCATTGCCATCAT
>PVJH01002715.1:0-115060 GCA_004026705.1 Nesogale talazaci | reverse complement strand
TTTTTTCATCCTGTACACTGTACAATGTGTCCCAACACTCACTTCCCTGTTGTCTGTGCCCCAGAGAGGAGGCTATGTGTAGATCCCTGAAGTTGGTTCTCCCTTTCTATTCCTCCCTCCCTCCACCCTCCTGGTATTACCACTCCTATTACTAGTCTTGATGGATCATCTATCCTGTTTCCCATGTTTCCAACTTCACTGTACATCTCCTGGTCTAGCTGGATTTATGTGGTAGAATTGGGGTCATAATAGTGGGTGGGAGGCAGCATGGGAACTAGAGGAAGGTTGCATATTTCATAGCTCCTACCCTGTATCTTAAGTGACTCATCTCCTTGTAACCCCTCTGCAAAAGGATGTCACCTCACCTGAGTTTTAACACACCGATTCTCAACCTGTGGTTCAGAACCCCTTTGGGGATTGAATGAACCTTTCACAGGGGTTGCCTGATACACAACAGTAGCATAATTACAGTTATGAAGAAGCATCGAAAATAATTTCATGGTTGGGGCTCACCACAACATGAGGAACTTTATTAAAGGGTCAAGGCATTAGGAAGGTCGAGGACCACTATTTTAACAGTACTTAAAACTAAAAGTATGAATTTCCGTTGTACAAATATTAAGATTGTCACCTTGGATAATTTCAGCTAGTTACATAAATATAACATTAGTTGATTTCTGAAATTTCCTTTTAATTATATTCTTTGTTTATATTCGCCCTTAATTAAAACAGCACAAATAACAGTAGTTACCCTGAGCTTTATTTTACGTGTCAGAATTTATCTTTTTTTATTCGAGTTGTGGTTTAATCAATATCTAAGGAAGGCACAGTGGAATATTAGAGTAGTTATAGTTGGCAATAAAGAAATGGAGGTGACTCTAGATGTTGACTAGCAGTAGCAGAAGGGTGGAGAGAAAATATATTCAGAATTACCCAGGATAATTTAGGAGAAAGGGTTAGGCATAAGAAGTGCTATTTATCACCTTTGCCCACATTCATTGTGCGGAACACAATCCCTTGGCTCTGCCAGTGGAGACTGGGCAATGGAGGTTTCCTGTGTACTCAGGATGCAAATGAAAAAGGGTTGCCTATCTAAGTAGGAATGCTTTGTCTGCTTCAGAGTTTGTTGCCAGGAGCTGGTAATTTTCTTCCAAGTATTTAAGATTAAATAGTGACTCTGAGCAATGGTCACATAACTATTGTCTGTAAGTTGTATTAATGATTATAGTAGACATTGTGTAGTACTGCAGTAAAGACATTATAGCTAATATGGAATTAAGGCGCTCTAGTGGGACAGTGGTGATGCACTCAGCTTTTCGTTCAAAGGTCAACAGTTAGAACCCCTAGGGGAGTTCCACTTTGTCCTATAGCCTCACTATGAGACAGAATGGATTCAATTGCAATGGACTTTATTTTTTTTAATGTAGAATTAGGCAGTATAGTAATAATAATGCTTATTTCTATGGTGATTAAGAACCTAAAATTATTTGTTGGAAGGTATTTAAATTGAGCAGCAAAAAAAAATAGAATTTTTAAGGAAACTGTACACAGGTCATTGGTATGTTAATCAGATACCATGAGAGGATACTGAAATACTTAACCTTTTGCAACAGCTGTAGTATATATGTAATACTTAAATTTTTTATTCTAGAAAATAATTTTATAAATTAGCTTTACTAATTCACATTATCTTAGCCACTGATTAGCCTGAATTTTTAATTTATTGCTTCAATAAAATATGCTACATTAATACTGTAGCTTCATCAATTTATGTTACTTTTCATGAATATATATGTATGTGTATATTCATGTATACACAGATATACACACTCTGGTTGTAATGCTATAAATGTAACTGCTTAAATATAAATGAGAAAATAGAACAATACATTCACATAGGTCATATTTTTCAGTGACCATATACCTTTTCACAAGTTTGTTTTTAATTTTTAAATGATATTTGACCTGAAAATTGTGGATAATAGGTTTAATATTTCTAAAATAATTTGTTTCTCTTTAGGCCTACGGTATGTCAGCATTACCTTTGAATCTGATCAAAGGCACTAGAAGTGCTGCTTATGAACGTTTAGAAAACACTGAAGACATTGAAGAAGTGGAGCAGCACATTCAGACGATTAAATCAAAAGTGAGTTGATGTCTTATTGTAGCTGGGAAGCACAAATTTCCTTTCAACCTGTGTGTCTGATGTGACTTGCACACTGGAAAGCCCAATTTTTGTTTACATCAAAAAATTAAAATTGGGAGCCTATAGCCTTCAAGAACCAATCCTATATGAGAAGACTTCAAAAAGTTTGTAATCAAATTTTCTTAATTCACTTTTCCACGAACTAATTGAACCCCCCTCATATTTTATAAAATACATTTCTGGTGAATTGTAGGTCTCCGTGGTAGCTTGGCAGGTTTTTATCAGTGTTGCAATGACTTTGCTAGTTTTCAGGCGGCTGGTTTCTTTCATGTATATTACCAGATTTTGCTCTGTAACTTACGTTCAGTTTCTATGTACTAATTTGATAAGCTAAAGATTGCATGAACCAGTAGTCAATTAAATGTACAGTCCTTTTCAAGTAGCAGATAAAACTTACATAGTTATTTAAATAACAAGGAAAGTGTTCTGAATCATTCCAGAATATTCTTGATACAGAAATCAGATAATGTGCACATGCACACATGCGTGTGTACATGCACGCACACAGACACACTATTATACTCATAGAGGCGAATATTTTAAAACTATAAAAAATAATAATTCATAATCTGTGCTATAATTTAAAAAATTTGTAAATGACCAGTGTAAGATTGTAAGGATAGTAAACACTGGAAATTATACTAAAATTCTTAATTTATTGAGGTTAAATGAGAAATATAAATAGTTAATAAATGCCAAAAAGTATTTGAAAAACTCACTTTGTAGTTATGATTAAAGTTATGATTTTTAATATTACCAAATTAGACAATCAGAAAAGGCTTAACAAAGAAAAACCAATGAATATCACACTTCATGAAGGACTTTGAAATATTTCCATTTTTGAGCAGTTTTCTTAGGGTCTTAGATAAGAAATATATTATGAATGAACATTAAGAGAGGGACGGGAGAGGAAACAGAAGAAACAGTCTTTAATGCTTACATACTCTATTGTCTATCAAGCAAAACTTGACAAACTAATGGAACTAAGAGTTTATCAAGGTTCCCAGCTACAAATATAAGAATCACTAAGCAGTTGAGAAGATATAATGAAAAGCAGATCTTACTTGTATTAGCCATAAAATATAAAAAAGAAATGTCAGACCCTTCTGATAAAAATTAGGAAATTTACAAAAACAACATAACAGAGGACTTAAAATAAGTGTAACATGTAAATAGTACAAGCTATGAAATCAGACAACGTAAACTCAAATTCTGGCATTACTGATAGTGCATGTAAGATCTGTATACTTAGCTAATAAATGAATTAGAACAACAATATTACCTACTGCAAAGGGTTATTTGAAGAGCAATGAAGAATAAATGTATAAAATGCAGACTAGTCATGGGAGCACGGAAAATGTTCAAGAAATGTTATTCATTAGGTACAGCAAAAAGCTCATACACACACACACACACACACACACACACACATATGAAAGTACATAGACCATACAGAAGGATATTGTTTATCTCAACAGTGGTTATCATTGGAAAAGGGGATGGTAGATAACATGAGAATTGAGTCAGACATACCTTTATATTGTCCTAGGATTAGACATTTTTTTATTGTCACAGGTATTTGTTTTTATCCTCCAATTGTAATTTTGCCTAAGGAGTTTCCACCCAAAAATGTCTTGTTGCCTAATTTGTTCATTTAGATGGATACTTTATTAAGATGTTAATATTTAAAACTTTCTTTTTGCTCCATTGTTTGCAGAGCAAAGATGGTCGACCTTTGCCAGCAAGGGATAGACGTGCCTTAAAACAATTTGAAGAAAGGTTACGAACACTTAAGAAAAGAGAGAGGCACTTAGAATTCATTGAAAACAGTTGCTGGACCAAATTTTGTGGTGCTCTGCGTCCACTGAAGGTAAATGGAGTTTGAAAAACAACTATCCTGTAACTCTTCTCTCAGATTTATGCAGAATCTGTTAAAAGGACGGAGTTTTCCTCTTGAGGTATTATAGGGGAATCATAAAAGCATGGATTTTGGAGCTAACCAACATATTGTTTGGATCTGTGTTTTTCTATCGCAGTGAAATCTGGGCCTCATCGACTCGTAAGAACTCGGGAATCCTTACTGAAACTCGATGGCATTATTAAGATGATGATGAGATTTTTTTCTCCTTTATTCTACTAATATATTTTATTTGGTTTCCTAAAAGTTGAATCAGTGTTGTATTTCTGGGTTGTACTGCTTCTGGGTTGGATCTATAAATATTTTATTGGGTGTTTCTATTTTCATAAGGATCTCTGATGGTACGGTGGGCTAAGCATTGGACTACCAATCAAAAGACCGGCAGTTCAAATCTACCCCTTTCTTTGTGGAAGAAAGATGAGGCTGTCTACTCCCGTAAAATTTACAGTCTTACAATGCTCGTTTTGGCAGCACATGTACTAAAATTGACAGTCTTATAAATCCTAAAGAGCAGTTCTGTCATAGTCTCCAGGGTCCTTAATGTTTAGAATTGACTCTTATCACAGTTTGTTTATTAGGTTTATTTCTATATTGATAACAAGATATTGGTCTGTGGATTCGGTATGTCTTCATTTGGTGGCACAGTGATGCTGGTTTCCTAACTTGAGTGGAAGAGTGTTTCCATGCCATTTTCTGAAAGATTTTTGCAGGCACATAGTGTTTCATTGAGCTTTGCTCTTCCACATTTTGCAATCTTGAGTATTTTACACATGGAACAGTAGTAGCTGTGTTTTGTAAGATTATTGGGCCTATTTTTCTAAAAGAACATGATCATTTTATGTCTGTATCACACTTTGGTAATTCTCACAATATTTCCAACTATTCCGGCTTATCTCAGAAATATCACGGTCTCTTTGTAGACCACCACTATCGCACAAACACTGCAAAGAAGCTAGTCACACATATGGTTTCCCGGTGCTTATTAAAGTTATGTTTACCCTGTGTTGTTGTTAGATGCCATCAAGACATTTCTCACCCATAGCGACCTTTGAAAGACTCAATGAAACACTGTCCTCACAGTTCTTTTACTGGAAGCCCTTATTGTAGCCATAGTGTCCATCCATCACAATGAAGGCCTTCCTGCCCCTCAACAATGAAGGCTGCCCCTCTACTCTGCCAAATATTTCCTTCTCCAGGAACTGGTCTCTCCTGACAATATGTTCAGAGTGTGTAAGACAAAGTCTCACCACCCTTGCCTCTAAGGGGCGCTCTTCCAAGCCAGATGGGTTTGTCCTTTTAGCAGTCCACGGTACTTGCAGTATTCTTCTCCAGTGCTACAGTTCACATGCAGCGATTCTCTTCCGTCTTATTCATTGTCCAATTTTTTTTTTTGGCATCACTGCCCTCTGGTGGGAGTGGAAGGCCCAGCCTTGCTCCTGGAGAGCTGCTGCTGGATTTGAGCCACCAAGCCCGCAGTCCCGCCCTCAACCACTATGCCACTGGGGCTCCTCCCCATTGCCCAAATTTTTACATGCATTTGAGGCAATTGAAAATACCTTGGCTTAGTCCTCAGAGTAACTCCCTTGTTTTCAATGCTCCAAAGAGGTCTTCGGCAGCATACTTACCAAATGGAGCCTATCTTGTGATCTCATGATTGCTGCTTCCTTGAGCAGTGATTGTGGATCTAAGCCAGATGAAAACCATGACAACTTGAGCCTTATTATAATATCATGATGTTACCTGTTGGTCCAGTTCTGAGGATTTTGATCTTTATATTGACTTGTAATGGATTACTGAAGGCTAAAATCCTGATCTCCATCAGCAAATGCTTCCTTTCCTCCTCACTTTTAGCAAGCAAGGTTGTGTTGTCTGCATATTGCTGAGTGTGAATAAGCTTCTCGCCAATCCTGATGCTACATTCTTCTTCATATAATCCAGCTTCTCTAATGATTCGTGCAGCATACAGATTGAACAAGTGTGCTAAGAGGATATAACCCTGGTGCACACTCTTTCCTAATTAAACCATACAGTATCCCTTTGTTCCATTTGCACAACTACCTTCATCCATGGAAAAGTTCCTCATGAGACAACGAAGTGTTCTGGAATTCCATTCTTCTCCAGGCTCTCTAGAGTTTGTTATGGTTCACACAGTCCTATATGCCTTGGCTAAACCCCATACTATACTATACTCAGTTAAAGTTGGGAACATTTCAGATTATCACTTGTGATGCAGAGAGAGGAAGTGAGGACATGCAGTTTGAAATGTGCCCATAGTCTTGTTTGACACAGGGTCACCACAGACCTTTAGTTTGCCTGAAATGCAATACTGGCAACATGCAGTAAAGTAAAGCAAAATAAAGCAAACTGCTATCTATGCTGAAAATGGAGGTGAGAAACATTGTGACTTGCTTGATTGTTATAATTTTTTTATAGTGCTCTTCTTCCAAACCTTCAATACCTCTGAGATCTTCCCACATATAGCTATTATTTCATCCTTCATTATTTATTGTAATTCACCAATAAAGACATCTTGAATTTAGAGCTTTCAGGGTAAGAAGATTTTAGCTACAAACTCAAGTTTCTCTGATCAAAAGTTGCTCTTCCATTTTGTAATGTGATTGCATTTTGAAGTCCTCAAGCATGTATTTGAAAAATATTTTCCCCTCCCCGATAAGTATTTTTATAGTTATTTTCTGTCATTTCTGAGTTTTGTCTACTGACTAATTTTCCCCCTAATTTGGAGTTGCTTTTCCTGTTTTGATTTATTGGATGCTGAAGATTGTGTTATGTTTTTAGTATCTGAATTTCATCTACATTTAAAGTTTATAGGCCTGCTCATTCTTTAACTTTCTTTAACTTATGGAGCCAGCTGGATTCTTCCAAGGATTGGTTTTTAGCTTTGTCAAGATGGGAAAGGTACCCTTTAGTCTAGGTCTTTTTGCCATCCTACACAAATTATGATACTCCCGGTTGCACAGAAAGCCCAGGGTATCCAACAATGTCTCTCCTCCCTGATTGGTTGGACTATAAACATGTTCCAATAATATATGGAAAGTTGCTCAATTTATAGCTCCTCAGTAATTCTTTGATCTCTTGGAGCGCCGCCTACTCATATGTTCATTAATATCCCACATCAGCAGGGTGGTTAAGGGTTAGGTAGAACTGGGTTTGAACCCATGCTCTGCCCCTCACTAGTTGTTACATCAGTGTTGCTAAGACCCGCTTCCTCATTCTTAAAATGGAGTTTTATTCAGGAGCACTTCCAAAAACTTTTGGAAAACTGGAGTTTAAAGATCATGATATTTTTCCATGAATTTTAAAAGATCTCAGATATGTGTCTTGTATTATGATGGGGATTAAGAGAAATGATGTAAGACGGTGTCTTTTAATGTAAATAGTTCAGACAATGCAGAAGCTATTATATTAGTTCCATATAGGAGATTTTCAATTTTTTAAATTCTGTTTTGAATCTGAGGAAGAAAGATTAGTTTTACATTGAAGTCTTATAAAAATAAGTGTCTAATTAGAATATGTTCATGGAGCCTTAAAATACAACATTTATAAAAAGTATCTAACATTTGTAAGCATAGTCTATTGTTAATTAAACATTTGATTAAACCGCCCCCTGACAGAAGAGCATAGTCTGAGTCTAGCTAATTGGCCTGGGGAAAGTATAAATCCAGGAGGTTTTAAATATAATCAGAGATTATATATAGTATATTTTTTCTGCACTCATATTTACATAAAAACTTATATTTTTACATTTGTAATGCTATCACCTGCATTTTAAACAAGTTCCTGCTTATTTTGATCAGACTCATCATAAAACTGCAGCTACAGAATTATGTTCTATTTGGTCCACTTCTCTCCCAACTTTTCTCTCTAACAAGCACAAACTTAAAAAGCAACTGAATTGCTTTAAACAAGCAGGGAAGTGCAATTTTATTACATTGTGGCTGGAAGTACTAGGTTGTTTTGAAGATTTGCAGGAACATTTTGATTTTTCTTTACTTACCTCATCCATCCTTCTTGTACGTTCTGGTATACAAATTACATGTAAAGATGTAGCAGACTTCCATTTTCAAAGACTTATTTAAACTTTATATGGCATTTCTTTGATTGGACCTCACTCATTATGTGAAAAATACCTACAGACAATGATTTTTTTAACTTTAAAGAAAGTCTATTAAATATTTTATCTGATATGTGTGTACCCCATATTTGCTCTTGATCAACTCAGAGTTAAGTTTGGGGTTTTATTATAAGTACATCATAATTTGAATTAATTAAAAAAATAATAATTTGATTTAATTGCCATTTTAAAATGTTTTTTCCTTGTGTGGTACCGGGTACCTAAGATTATATAAACTCTGCAGTGTCGTTCACATATTGGGAATAGTAAGTCTGTATTATAGATGTTTAAAAGTGGCAGCAAACCCACCTGTAGGTCAGATAACTCAACTTTAATTATTTAAACCCAAGTGTATACATTTATTTGAACTGGGCCTTTGAAATCAGCCATGCTTTAGGTAGGGTTAATTAAACATTGCACTGCTCACCCAAAAGTTGATGGTTTGAACCCACCCCCTCCTCCTGCAAGGGAAATGATGGAGTCTGCTGTCATAAGACATACAGACTTGGGAATCATTGAGCAATTCTGCTCTGTCCTGTATGGTCACTCTGAGTCTGAAGCTCTTAACAGCAGAATCAACTTAACTTGTATTTGTTGCTTGAAAAAGAAATGTGTTTAAGGTAATAAAAATAAGATAGTGTAAAGAAGGTAATTTTTCAAAGCAGTATTTTAGAAGGAATTTCATTCATAGAAGTTGCTGAACTTTAATATGTCACGCATTATGCTGGGAGCCCTTATTATGCTCAGATTTACCTTTTTCTGCAACTGAGTAATAATAGATCGAGTGAACAATTGTGTCCACAAAGATCATGATGTAAAACTAGTACTCCTTGGTGATTCTTTTAAAGCAAAAGCTTTTAGATAAGCTTTTCCCATTTTGCTGTAATGGATTTTGCTTGTTCAATTCAGAAGTTGAACCTACCATTGTAGGATCTAAAAGTTTTCTCCATGTCCAGCTGGCTACCTGTGTGTGACTCATTGAAGGGAAGCTCTCTTGTGTGGAGCTGTTGTTGCTACTTGCCTTGGGGTCAGTTCCAACAACCGGGAATCCCATGCTCTTATAAAATTGAACTGCTCCATAGGGTTTTCTCGGCTATAGTCTTTTTTAAAAATAGTTTTATTGACATATGCTTCACATGTCATACAATATATGTTAGTCATATTGAGACTATCTGTGTAGTCATCGCCCAAAGGAATTTCAGAACCACTTCTTCTCCTAACATGCTGCTGTTAACTCCCCATTGCCCCCCAGCCTCCCTGCCATCCAGGTAAGCAATTATCAATCCAGTTACTGGTTCTCTAGATCTCTCTGTCCTGGATTTCACATACAAAAAAATCACACAAAACACAACCAGGAGGCAAACAAACAAAAACCATTCACAATGACTACACAAAACATAGAAAAACCTTAAAAAGAAAACAGAAAATCATGAACATTGAAACAACTTTAAAGTGGGTCAGAGTGGGAGATCAAATGATACATTATTTCATTTTAATCTAACCACATTTGCCACAGTTGACGTGCAAGTCTCTGTGTGATAGGAAGGCTGTTTGGATATCCTTAGACATTGTTCAGAGAGGATTCACCAGAGGCTTAATCCATCTGTGAATCATGCAAATGGATTTTAGGCATCCACTGTCATACATAGGCTTCTGCAAACTGATGTTCCAACATTAAGCTCTGATAACATCACCTCTTTCTGATTTGGATTTTGTTATTTACAATCCTTGGATCACCCAGACTGGTGTGCTGCTACTTCTATATGAACTCAGTGACACCTCACTTAAATGTTTGTTTGAAGATCCTAGACACTATTCTTGCTGATAACCAGGCACTAACTGGCTTCGTCAAACTTTCCTGTATCAGTCTATCTTCAATTTCTTCGTGAAGAGAGCATCAAGCAGAGTCATGTCATAGAAGCTAACTCTTAGGTTGGAGATAGGATTAAGTATTAGCTCAAAATCCATTCCTAGGTCTATGGTTTATATATGTCCTTGGTTCATTTTGGAGACACCAGTAACATTTTATGATAGAGAACATCATAAATTGTAAGGTGATTCTAATGATAGTGCATTAATTTAGCCAATGGTGTAAAATCTGAAGCACTACAAAGAAAAGAAAATTATACATGAATAGACCAGCTTCAGATGATAGATAATACATGAATTGTTGACTTGTACAGATTAAACTCTTTAAGTGGCTGGATATTACTTAGACAGTGGGGGTTGGTTAGAAAACAGAACTTTTAATAAGTCATTCACAAAAGCAGGACCATCCCTAACAGATTAATACCTGTCTTAAGAAAGGAAGAAAGATATTAAATAGTAAACGTGGTATTCTCAGGCCACCATTCAGTGGATAACCTCAAAGCGAGAGAACAGAACCAAAGTCTTAACTACCAATTCCATAACCTTGTGACAGCAGTCATCTTGCTGCTTCTTACACTAAGGCATTTTAGCCTTATGTCCAAGGAGTATATTGCTTCCATAAATCTGCTGCCGATGAGAATAAGGTACATAGGCCATAATCTTAATGTAAGCTGACCAAAAAAACATTTTTTTCCATGGTACCCCTGGGTGATTTTGAACTACTAGCCTTTAGGTTTAACAGTCAACCGTAATTCTAAAAGCGTTAGCTGTAGGTGTCACTAATATAAGAGGGATTATAGAAATAAGCAGTGTGTTTATTTCTGTAAGTTTAACTGAATAAAAGCAATGTAAGTATCAGATCTCTTTGCAAAAGAAAATGCTGTGGAGACAAAGTGACAGACATTTCAATATCAAAGTCTGTAATGTACTCTAAATTCCAAAAATGAAGTAATTGGAAAAAAATGCTTAAGTATAATTAAACTCTGAATTAGGAGATGCTACATATTTTAGATCAAAAGTATTTCATTTGTAACTAAAATGAAACTAAAAGTTATACTGCTTTATTTTCTTAAAGTTGCAAAAACAACAAACCTAATTTTGCTAATTCGACTAGAAGTGACATTTTGGTTAGCTTCTGGTTCATTCCTATTCCTCCCTGTCCTCTACATACCCCGTCTTGCATCCTTTTATTGAGTAAGGTATGCATGTTTAATCTCCCTTTTTAATTCTACTTGTTCTTAAGTTCCATCTGCCTTCTGTTCAAAGTGGAATAATCTAAGAAAAGCCACGATAAAGTAGGTTAATTAACTTTGGATAGTGCAAGTGGCATTTGAGTTCATTTTATTCAATTTTTTCATTTTGTAAATAAGAGTATATAAGGTCCATAAATTCACTGACTGTGATAGAATAATATCTATACATCCAGTTAATAAAATTCAAATATGTACTATCCACTAAAGCCAATGATGAGGATGTTGAATAATTCTATCAATTTCTTCAATCTGAAATTGGTGCAACATGAAAAGGGGCACCGGAGGCTGTGGCGCCGAGGAGGGGCGGGCCCAGCCACCAGGGTGTGAGCACGGCCTTGGCCTGTGCGACTGGTAGCAGGCCGTCTGCAGAGATTCAAGATGACCAATGAAGAACTTCTTCCCCAAAAGGTTCGACTGAGTGAAACAGATCTCAAGGTTATGTCACGAGATGAACTGATTCTAAGATAGAAGCAGTATGAAGTGTATGTGCAAGCTTTGGAGGGCAAGTACACAGATCTCAACTAACGATGTAACAGGCTTTAGGGAATCAGAAGAAAAACTAAAGCAACAACAGCAAGAGTCTGCCCAAAGGGAGAACATCCTTGTAATGAGACTACCAAATCCAGTACCTCAAGCAAGTTCAGCAGCCTAGTGTTGCCCAACTGAGATCAACCATGGTGGACTCAGCAGTCAACTTGTTTTTCCTAAAAATTAAAAGCGAACTGGAACTGACTAAAGACAAACTGGAACAACCCCAAAATGAACTGACTTACTGGAAGTTTACCCCTGATAGGTAAACAAATCATACTCCCCAGTCAAGACTTCCCTGACAGGCCCACTGCGAGAAAGCTGTTGGGGACAGCCAAGTACTCACTTCCACAGCAAAACTCAGATATTTTGAGCCAAAAAGCCACATTCTTAGATTGTCCAACTTGTAATGGTTAATGTAAAACTTGCCAGATGAACCTTGTATTTCAGTTTCTCTCTCTTCCCCTCTGCTTGCTTCAGAGGCCTGATGTCATCAAACTATTCTGAAGAAGTGGCTGCCTCCAAAAAGTTCCCCTTCTAGGAATTGTAGACACTTGTGAGAAAGGTTTTTGTTTGAAGAAAATAGAGGGAGAAGCAGAAGTCTTAAGTCTGTGGCACACGGTGTCTTCAAACAGTTTGGAGAAATGAAAACTTAGAGATCATGAATTGAACATGTAAAATTCCAATAAAATAGAAAAATGGAATATGCATCACTCTTAACCTTGAGCACAGTGACTTTGAGACACTGTATATTAGTTTTGCCAATAAGACTGTGGGATTTATGATTTGTTGCTGGACTTCCGGTCTGAACTGCAGTGAGGTCATTTTGCCTTGAAAGGGTTTATTTGCTAAAAACTATCTTTCATAGTCGAGAGACTCAACTGATAGATGTCAGTACAAGTTCCTACATGAACTATTTTGCTAGGGTTTTTGTTGTTCGATTGAGCCTAAAATCCATGCTTTTAATAAATGGTGTGTTTTCTGAATGATCTCTAATGCGATAGACAATCTTCCCAAGGACTGTACCAACACGGAGGTGCGGTTGTCAAACTCAAGTGTGAACTGTTGAAAGCATTATAGACATCCATTTCACAACTAGATTGTAAAAGGATATTGGCTGTGATGAGACATCGGCATCACCCCTTCCCTCGCCCCGCCCCAATTAATGAAATCGATTGAATCCCTTTTCGATTTAACAAGCCCCTGTTGAAAGTGCATTGTGGTGGTAGTAGTGGGAGATGTGTACCTTCCTTGTACTGGAGCATTTTGTATTGCACTATGATCTTAAATGTGCCTCGAAATAAAAAAAAAATGCAACATGTAATCAGGGTGCATTCATAATGAGCAATTTAGAAGGCAAATGTTAAAAATGAAGAAAGATTGAAATGAAGCTGGTGCAGTTTATGGTCCTTTCAGTTTTTTCAACAACATAATTCAAGTGCATCAAGGGCCTCTCTAGTCTCCCTTATTCATTTAAAAAACAAACAAACATAAAAGCTCCTTCAAGTTGGACAAGCATCACAATAAACAGAGAAAACATTGAAGTTGTTAAGGATTTCAGTTTGCTTCGATCCTCAACCGATGCCCACTAAATGTCAAGAAATGAAAGCATGTATTGCATTGGACAAATCTATAAAATCTTGAAAATGAAAACAAGAAATGCTGTCACTTTGAGGATTACACTTTGAGCCCTTCTTTGGCTAGAGGGGCTCCACTCCTCAAGCCAGCCTCCTTTACAAAAGCACTTAACGTTACTTGCTCCGTGGGAAGTCTTATCATGCTGTTCCATGCCCGGCTTCCTGGTTCTGCTGCTGCTGCTCTGATAGTATCCAAGACGGTCAAGAGGAATCTTGGGGCCAGAGGACATACTCCACTCCTATCTCTTGCTGGTCATGAGATCCTCTTCATGGTTCTCCGAGGGCTCATTCTAAACACAGCAAAAGTACTCAGGAATCCTGTTTGCAATTACTCACAGATAAATCCTAGCAGTGTCTTCTCCCACCTTCTTACCAGACCATTTGGTGAGAGAGACTTTGACGGGAAGAGCCAATTAAATAATTCATTAAAGTTTAATACTGTGAATTTAATACGATGGACTTTAGTTAGTCGTAATAAATCTTGCGTAATAAATCTAGTCGTAATGAATCTTCATTCATTAGTTCCAACAAATGCAACATAATTCAGTAAACTAATGATCAGAGAATCTGTAAAGGAAAATTCTAATATGCAAAGACTCAGCTCAATTTTTCTGTAAATCAAACCTGTTCAGAATAATCATTTCTTCATTAAAAAAATCATTTTTTGTTTCAGTATTGCTTATAATAACTAAATTATGAAAACTGTTGATTAGTAAAACATTGATGTTCATCATTCATGACTTTATTAATTGTTGTAACCAAATACCTAAAAGATTTATTTTTTCCTATAAAATAGAATCTCTTACATAAAAAGGTTGTTCAGAATATCTTTTATTTCTAATTTAGTTGATGTTCAGGTTGCATATATACCTATGCTAAGACTCTTGCACATATTTAAGGATACCTCCCTTTGCACTATTTCTGGAAGTATTCTTAACAAGCCACTAGTGGTAATTACCTCTGAAGAGCAGAAGTAAAGAAATGTTTAGGTAAGAGTTTGTTTTGTTTTGTTTTGTTTTGGAGGCATCACTGCCTTCTGGTGGTGGGGGTAGGAGGCAAGAGTTTTTGCTATTTTTATTATTATTATTTTGTGGGCATCACTGCCTCTGGTGGTCGTGGGCGCTACCCAGTGCTGCTCCTGAGAGCTGCCGCTGGATTTGAACTGGCAAGTCTGCAGGTCGCAGTCCCGCACTCAACCACTTAGGCCACCGGGTCTCAGCCCAAGAGTTTTTATATATGCTAGTTATTTTATTTTTTAATTGGTAGTCTTTTCCAGGTGACATTTTTGTTTATCTTCTCTACTAACCTTCAGCTTCTATCTTCATTTGGTATTAGGCCTTTACATGTATAAAGGACTGTACCCCAGATTGTCACATTTCTGGTATCCTTTGTTCTTTGTTTTAGGTTTGCTTTTTACCTTTCAATCTAACCTTATTTATTCACTGTATATGTTACATGTTGTATTTTAAATAATACCCTCTAGACTCCCAATGGTTCTCAAACTTACTTATGTCATGACCCTTTAATACAATCCCACATGTTGTTGTGAAACCTACCCCCCCAACCGTCATTTTTTTTTTTTTTTGCTAGTTCATTACTGTAATTGTGCTACTGTTAAGAATTGGGCAACCTCAGTGAAAGGTTCATTCAACCCCCAAAGGGGTATGGATTCACAGGTTGGGAACCGCTACACTAGAGCATAGGTTCTCAAACTTACTTAGCCTACCTCCCCTTTTTTTTGTCCACATGCCCCCCAACCTACCTCTCCCTTTTAAGAAAAAGATAAGCTCCCCTTATTAAAAATTGTTTTATTCTATAGCTCATAATCTAGAATAAAGTGTAGGTATCTGTTTTTATAGTCCCCCTAATTTACTCCAGTGTACCACCAGGGTTGGTCTCAGACACTTGGGAAACCCTGCTTGCTCTAGGATCTGGAGAACCTGTGTTCAGGGACATCAGTATTTCTATAGAGAAGATAAGGATGTTCTCAGAAAGGTGCTTAAATATAGAATATAAAAAAATTCCATACTAGTTCGAGAGGTTTTTATTAACAAGTGAATTAGAATATTAAAGAAAAAGATTTCTAGAATGTGTATACCTCAGAATTGTGTGCAAGTGATTGTTGGCCTATACAGCTTTAAAAAAATGTACTGAGCTTTGATTTACATAAGTCATCCTTTTAATGTGTATTCTACTGGGTTATAGTATACACAAGAAGACCTAGTGGCACAATGATTAAAGCACTCAGCTGCTAATCAAAGGTTCATCATGGCCTGAGCCCCTGTAGCATAGTGGTTGAGTGCTGGACAGTGGCCCACTGACTTGGCAGTTCAAATCCAGCAGCAGCTCTCCAGGAGCATGGCTGGTCCTCCTACTCCCACCAGAAAGCAGTGATGCCCCCCCCCCCAAAAAAAACAAACCAAAACAACAACATCAAAAAGGTTCATCACTTGAACCCCCTAACCTGCCTCTTGAGAGAATGATGTAGAAGACTGCTTTTCCTTAAAGTTTACAGTATTGAAAAGCCTGTGGGACAGTTCTACTCTGACATGCTGAGTGGTCATAGATTAAAATTGGCTGGAATGGTCAGGGATTTGGGTTTTGGGTTTTCATATATTCACAATATTGACTTTCAGTTGCATGCAAATATATCTATTTCCTTATGTTTGAAGGTTAGATTATTGATTTGAGATATTTCTTTAGCTGCTAATTTTCTTTCTTGTCTCCCTTATTATTAGCTTCCCATTTCCTCCAACCTCCCTCTATACCCCCATGAAACCGCTAATCCAGTTAATATCTCTATGAATTCACTTATTCTGGATTCCATTTACTGAATTACATAAAAGCAAGAATCGCAAAGGCTAACAGTAATAAAATAGAGAAAAGCCTCAGGTGATATGAAAGCAGAAAATCTTAAAAACTGGAACAACTTTAAAATGAGACAAAAGATAGAACAAATGATAAGTTGTCGAGTTTTAACCTACCTACATCTAGTATCATTTACTTTCCTGTGCACTCGTTATGATAGCAAGGGTAGTCTCACCCTGGTCTGTGCTCCGAGAGTATCCGCTGGAAGCCCGATCTATGTGAAATTCTTCTTTACTCTTTTTATTCTTTTAAACTGATATAAATTTTGAATGGGTCAAAAGGTGAGTCAAATAAGATGTTACATTTTAATCTTGCTCTGTGTACTGTAATCTTCTCTTCAATACTGTCTGTCTGATAAAAAGGCTATTCACATTGTGGACTCTAGTCAGAGGGTCATCAGAGACTTCATATATGTGTGAATCCTACAAATGGATTTTGGACTTCCACTGTCATCTATAGCCTTCTGCAAACCAGGTGTTCATAATTTAAGCTCTGACACTATATTCCTTCTGTCTTAATCTGTCTTAATTTGGATAATATTATTTACAATCCTTGGATCACACAGACTGGTGTGCTACTTCCATGTGGATTTATTGGAGGTTTCATTTATATCTCCACTTGTTTGAAGACAAGTCTCTGAGACCGCAGACACTGTTCATTTTGACAGCCAGGCACAATCCAGGTTTTTCATCGCCCTTTGCTGCAGCATCTGAAGCTTTATTTGGTAGAAGATAATATGATCTGCCAGTTACTCATTTTTACACAGAAACATTTTAAATACAAACTTAATCAATTATTTTAATATTGCATTTCAGGAATATAGGAATATTGTCATAGTGCTTACCACTATAGTAGGATACCAAACCTGATTACTGGTAGTTTCTTTGGGGCTATTTTGGCATTTGTTATTCATGGTATACTTTTCTTTTAACTTTGAAGTTTAGACTTGCATGTGGTTGAATATGCCTTACATTTGATCTAGCAAAGAATCTCATATCTTTACTTACCAATCAAAGCTTTTCAAATGTGTTCTCTTTTTTGTGTATGTGTTCCCAATCAAATAGTCTTGTAACAATTAAGTACAATTTCCTGGAAGTATATGCTAAATTAAAATACATCTTGGACCATTTTAGTTAACAATCCTGTACCAGCAACTCATATTGGGCGTAATAGTTTATCCTTTTTAATGTCAACTTATATAGCTATATTTTAATGACTATATTTTTGCTCTTAGATCATTTGGGGAATATTTTTCATCTTCGTTGCATTGCTGTTTGTAATTTCTCTCTTCCTGTCAAAGTAAGTATAGTAGACACACTTTCTGAAGCATCTATACAAATCCTGAGTTAGCCTCTCCCAATGCTGAGCATCATTAAGATAGCCTGTTCACCATTACTAGCTGTATTATTTGAAGTATTTTCTGCATTAACTTAGAAAGTGACTGTCTGATGAAGTAATACTCACTGCTGTAGAGCCCATGTTGGACAGAGTAGGACTACCTCCGGGGGTGTCTGGGACAGCTCTTTACGGGAGTGGAAACTTCAATTCTCGAACTTATTTGTCCAAATACACCCTTTTCAGAAAAAAATCACCAAGTACACCCCCCTGACAATTAAAATCTTTGTAATAATAGCTCGTAACACCTGAGAAACTGCTTCTGCTGTTCTCTCCAGATCGTTCCACCATCCCCAAAGTGCATATCACCCACTTCGGGCAACACTGTTCTATACCAATAGAACAATATCTGCAAGATGTTTATGTGAGCTTTGATTTTCATTTTTCATGGTTTTAATTGGAGATGAATTTGCATCATTAGGTTATGATGATATTGTTTCTAGTTTAACTGAAAATGTTATGATGGATATGACTAATTTAACTGAAAATATGCTAGTACTAATATGTGTATTTACTTATTCTATATTCTATTTTCCCCTTTCCAATTTTAGTTTAGATAAAGCTCTTCATTCAGCTGGAATAGATTCTGGTTTCATAATTTTTGGAACCAACCTGAGTAATCCTTTAAATATGCTTTTACCTGTACTTCAAACAGTAAGTAAAAAGTTATTTTATATATAATAGCAAAGGTTCTGACATCTTTCAGATGAAATTATTTTGCTGACACATCAATTAATGCTATGTGGAATATGTTTTTGTTCTAACTTGATTCTTGTGTATAATTTTTACATTAATATGTTGCTTTGAAGTTATATTGATATATTGTTAATCTCTTAAGTTATATACATAATTGATTTAGGAGTCATAAAACTTTAGATAGACTTTTTTAAAGTACACAAATGAAATTTACATTTTAGACGAGATCGGGCAAGTTCAGGGTGGTATGGCTGTATAAAGATTAAGATTTTTCTGAAAAAGTGTTTGTAAAATAATTCAGTAAATAATAGTTTTTTCTTTCTTTCATTTTGAGACTTTTGTTTTATAGGGAAAAGGGGGCATTATCACAGTAGCTTAATATAAGTCAGATTCAATATCTAAAAATGGCAATAATAAAATTTTTTAGTTGATTGTGTATGCCTTTTAGGACCCTAAAAGTATGTGTATTAAACTTAATTTTACCTCTTTTCTAGGTTTTTCCTCTTGATTATATTCTAATAACAATTATTATTATGTACTTTATTTTTACTTCAATGGCGGGAATTCGAAATATTGGCATATGGTTCTTTTGGATTAGAGTAAGTATTACAATATTTTATTTTTGTTCTCATTATTTTGTACTTAACATCCATCATTGTAGATTGTCTTAGGTTTATATACTAGAAGTTGCATCTGTATATCAAAAGTGATAAAAATTTATTAGTTTTTTTATTTCATATTACATAAAATTGTTTTTGTGGAAACATCAGTTCTTGACCAGGGGAGATGCTTCCCCTCATCCACACAGACTGTTTGGCAATGTCTGGAGACATAAGTTGAAAACACTTTGGAATGATGTTGGCATCGTGGGTGGAGGCCAGAGAAGTTGCTAAACCCTACAGTACAGAGGGCAGCCACCCACCGCAAGGGCTTCCGTGGTGTAGAATGTCAATAGTGTAGGGGTCAAGTAACTAGTGAACAACTTATCGTGATTTCTCACTTAGTGTGCTGGCGTTGTGTATTGAAGCACAAATAGATGGCTTTGCTACTAGAAGATGAGGAGTATATTATGAATTTAATTATGTCCCCCAAAATATGTTTTGTAAACCCTAATATCTTTGCCTGTAATTTTAATCTGATTTAGAAATGAGTTATCTTCTTTATGATAATAAATCTTTAAGGCATCAAGAAGTAGAAAAGAAAGAGACAAAAATCTCCCTCCAGCACTGACATAGAGAGAAACCTTCCCCTAGAGCAGTGGTTCTCCACCTTCCTAATGCTGCGACCCTTTCATACAACTCCTCAGGTTGTGGTGACCCCAACCATCAAATTATTTTCATTGCTACTTTATAACTGTCATTTTACTACTGTTATGAATCCTAATGTAAATACCTGATATGCAGGATGTATTTTCATTGTTATAAATTGAACATAATTAAAGCATAATCATAAAAACCATGTAATTATATTTTGTGAAATATGTCTTTCTAACTACAAGTAAATGAAATTTTGTCTTGAAGCATGGTGTAGCATGGGTTAACAGTCTTCACACAGGTATTAGTAGGTGAGCCTATCTGCATGTGGGCAAACCTGCCTGGAGATGAGTAGAGAAGTGGTGTCTCGGTTCCTAAGACCATCCGATGGTTTTCCGATGGTCTTAGGTGACCCCTGTGAAGGTTGTTGACACCCAACGGGGTTGCAACCCCCAGGTTGATACCTGCTGCCCTAGAGCTACCACTCAACTTTGGACTCTAGCCTCCTGAACCAGGAGCAATGCATTCTGCTGGTGAGACAATGGACAAAACACTAGATAGTTAAAAGAGAGATTAAATGGTTTAAGGACAGTTTCTTTTTTGTACCTATTTTGAGGTAAATTAAGAATTTTCAGATGAGGTAGTGACTAATTTCAAATGGGAATAAAAGAAAACCTAATTAGATAATATTACTTAGGGAAAATATCTGGCATTCCTTTAGTACTTTATAACCAGTGCTTCCTGAATTTTTCTCATGCTCACATAGTGACTATTAAATATTCATTTATCCTGTCCATGTTCAATTCAAGGGTAAAAGTGAGTAGGAAAAGGGAATAATTCTTTTAATAAAGCAAAAGTTTCCCAGACATCCCCAGACTTTTCATCTCCTTTCACTGTTTAATATTTTACCACATTATGAGCAGCAATGAAGTGAGTAGTGAGGGAAGCTGGGAAATGTAGATTTTTTAAGTGAGTGTATTATTATCCCATTCAAAGTTTCCCTCAAGCTCACTGCTATTGAGTCATTGTTTACTCATAGCAAGTCCTATTGGTTTCCCAAGACTGGAACTTTTTTTCTCTCCCCCCACCCCCCATCACTGCCTTCTGGTGGGAGTAGGAGGCCCAGCCTTGCTCCTGGAGAGCTGCTGCTGGATTTAAGCTGTCAATCCTGTGGGCCGCAGTCCCCCACACAGCCACTACACCACCGGGCTCAGCTGAGTGGAACTTTTTACAGAAGTAGAAAGCCCAGCTTTTTCCCCTCAAGAGTTGCTGGTGGTTTTAAACCCCCGACTATGTGGATCGCTGCCCAGTGTGTAACCACTGCACTGCAGAGCTCCGGTGAGTTGTTACTCTACAGTCTTAGTCGTAGTAGCTGTTGTCGTAGTAGTAAATAGGCCTAGTTGTGCCGTGCTGTAAGCATTGACGTGCTGACTGCAAGATTGACAACTTAAAAGCCAGTGATTGCTCAGAAATCCTCACCTCTGCCTTGTCCAGTAGTGGGACTACGAGTCAGAATTGACTCATAAAGGAAAATAAGGTGGTAAGATAATAACTACGGGGCTGAGCCCCGGTGGCCTAGTGGTTGAATGCGGGACTGCGGCCCACTGACTTGTTGGTTCAAATCCAGCAGCAGCTCTCCAGGAGCAAGGCTGGGCCTCCCACTCCCACCAGAGGGCAGTGATGCCGCCCCCCTCCCTCAAAAAAAATAGTAGCTATGATGTGTGCTTTCCTGTTGAAATGAAAGACACCTGGATTCCATGTTTTGTGAAAATATAGTCACCTTAAATTATTTTAACATACTTTTATAGCACAGGATGAGTCTTTCATAAAAAAGAATGTGATCGTGTAATGTCTCTTCTGGAGCAGTAATGTATACAACTAATAAATGTGTTATTGAACTACTGAGGATGCGGTTTCATAATAAGCTTAGAAAGGTTGTCTGGAAACAGATAATGTGAACAATAACATTGTTCAGGTTGTCCGCTTTTAATTGATTATTAATTCTTTAGATATTGTTATGAGTTTTTAAAAAGCATTTAACTTCTCTACAAATAAGTTGTGTTTTTATCATCCATGTTATTGAAATGATTACAAATTTTAGTATTGATTTTAGAAATAAAAGATGACTGAATTTTATAAATCATGACCACTCACTTAAGGGTGTGATGGATTGTCTTATAAGTAAAGCCTAATGCTTATCTGTTGTTACTTTTTGCTTTACAGTTATATAAAATAAGAAGAGGTAGAACCAGGCCCCAAGCACTCCTATTTCTCTGCATGATACTTCTGCTGATTGTCCTTCACACTAGCTACATGATATATAGTCTTGCCCCCCAATATGTTATGTATGGAAGCCAAAATTACTTAATTGAGGTAAGTACTGAATTTAGAGCATAATTACTCTGATATTTATAGATAGTGATATTGAAGACCAGTTGCATTTATAAAGGACGCCATGAGATTATTAACTCATCAGATTAAACTTAATAGTGCTAAAAAAAGCCCCAACTTAATAGTGCTTAAGTCAGTTTTTTATTCCTATTTTTAAACAAACTTATATTTGTTTCAATCCAAGTGTTTTAATCCCCGAGTAGTGCAGTAGCTATCATAGCTGCTTGCCAGAAAGGTGGGAGGTTTGAGCCCATCTAGACACACTTCAGAAGAAAGAACTGGCTGTCTTTTTCTGAAATTGCAGCTTCTGAAAACCCTGTGGAATGAACGTGCTCTGTAAAAGTTCGCCTAAATAACAATAAAATGTTATTAAAAACAAACAAACCCCATGGAGCATGTGTCTACAGAGACTTAAGTGGAGTCACAGTATATCATTCAACTTGGCAGGAGCTAGTTAAGTTCTTTTCAATAAAAATACATGGATTTTCATTACCATGGGCCCTTGAATAGATCCCATGGTACTAAGCTGCTGAGCTGTATCTCAGCACTTTATTAAAACTCATACTTATAAAATAGGTGCTTTAAGAAATTTTAATAATATGCCATCCCAAAACCATTTTGATAAAGCATGCTAGGTCTGTTCATTAGTACCAGGAGTCCCACAGGAGAAGATTGATAATTCTTCTGTTTGTGAGCCAGCAAGATTTCTTTTAATGTGATAGGTATCTTTCTACCTTCTCCACTGATACCTTTATATTGTCCATCTCAAAAGCTACTTGTAGGTTTCTAGTTGAAATTAGGCCGCTAGTTTTGATTCTTTGATCATTTAAAATATTTTGACCATTTCAAATTCAACCTTTTTCTAGTTTCTTTTTCCTAAAATATTTCTTGTCCTACTTTATTATAACTTACCCATGTCTCAGGACATTCTTTAAGCCTTCCACTGTCACGGTAGTCAGCTAGAGCACTCCCTTTGTGTTAGTGCTTGAGCATAGGCTGTTTACCAGGCACATCCAGTTCTTAGTTCCCTCAGGATATTGCTTACACAGTAAAACATTCATTTTGAAAAATATGAATTAAGGAATAATGTAACTGGAGCAACGGTGTTCCATCAGTCATGATGGGAGTTTGAGAAGCACTATTAGAAGATGACCTGAATAATTTTTTTTAAGCCGTTGTACTGTCTTTTCGCCCCATTCCCTGTTCACTGATAAACATTCTGCTCGGAGTGAATGTGGGAGATTCATGGTTTTTGTAAACACAAAAAGTACTTCTTTCTTATTATACACTGGAAAAAGTAATGAGTTATATGCTTTTGAATGGTATATTTTGATTCAAATAGGACTAGTTGCTCTAAGAGGAAGCTGTATTGTTCACAACAGGATCTAAACAACTGCTGTAGATAGCCTGGATGTTAAAACTTACCAAAGTTATTTGTCTAATTCTAATTTTACAATAAATTTACCTTTTTGAAATTAACTAAATGCCGTATAAGACATGCCATCATTTTTCCTAAATTGATTCCGACTCATGGAGTCTTCATTAGTCTCCGAGTAAAAGTCTGCTCCATGGGGTTTTCAGGGGCTGATTGTGCAGGGGTCGATTCTTCATAGACATGTCCTCCCAGCACCCTCAGACGGAGGTGAGCCCTCGTCTCTCGGTCTAGCAGAGAGAGACCACATTAACGAGTTAAGCATTTACCATCCCAGGAATGCAGCTTAAGGTAGTGACAGGTTATACATTGTTTAATGGGATTACAGTCTTAATCAAAATGTATTTATTCAGGCTGAGCCCCGGTAGCGTAGTGGTTGTGTGCAGGACTGCAGCCCACTGGGATGGAGGTTCAATTCTAGCAGCGGCTCCACAGGAGCAAAGGCTGGGCCTCCTACTCCCACCACCAGAGGGCAGTGATGCCAAAAAAAGCAAAAACAAACAAAAAATGGATTTGTTCATGTATTACAATGTAATACTTGCATTACTATCTCCCAGAACAATACTACTTATGATGACCAGAAAGGCAATTCAACTCTTGCTACGCCAAAGAGATGTGACGCTGATGCCCCTGAAGGTAAAACAGCCCTTACTCTCTGTTTTAGGATGGATAACCCTTTAAAAAATTATAGCTGGCATTGGTTATGTTATTTTGATAAAAAAATTAATATTTGATTAAAAAGATACTGTTACTTAAAAAGTAGACATTGGTTAAATCTTTTCAATACATTATCTTCGCGATGGAATTATTGCCATTGTGGGATGAGTAACTTAGTTACTTAGGAAGTAAATGGAGATAATTATTTACCACCCTTATTATAAGAAATCCCTAAGTACGCTACACAACTGGTTTGTTTGTCCTCCAGAGGTTAGGCTATTGGTTGCTTGAGGAAGGTGGGTTGAAAGATTGCAGAAGGACTGGGAATTTGAGGATGGTAAGCAAAGGAAAAATGGTAGCTGAGGCTTAAGAAGGTTAAGATAAATGACTGAGTCCAGGCTGATTAATACAATAAATAGAGAAGATACTGTAAAACTGGAAGCAAAGAGTAAAATCAAGATAGGAAATGGGGAAAGAAATGCAGTGAGAATTAACTTCATTTCACCTGCATAAATAATATTAAATATGTTTATTATAGATTGCTTTTCATTTGCAAATTGTACTTTAATAATGACTACAGTTCCAGATTTCTTACTTCAAAATCATCACATTCACAATGGCAGAATTGACAGGTGAAGATAAAATGAAAAAAATGACTGGTGAATTCAATTTTTAAAAAAATTTAAATTAGGACTGATTTGAAGATTCAGATCCTCAAATTGTTATGCTAGTATCGAAACCTAAAGAGGAAAAAACAAATCAAGGTTTCAAAAGTATGTTGCACTCTTAATGGGGCCCTGTATTGCTAAACCCAAACCAAACTCACTCCCTTTACGTGGACTTTGCTTCATGGTGACCGTAAAGGACTGGGAGAGCCGCCCTTGCTGCCTTCTGAGGCTGTAAATCCTTACAGGTGTAGAACGCCTCGTCTTTGTTCTGAGAAGTTGCTACTGGTTTTGAATGCTGAATTTAAGGTTTCCACTTGTAATCCACTGCTAATTCTCCTTCGCTACTGGGGAACTAAACGAATTAATGGATTTTACTCCAATAAAACAGCGTATCAAATTTTATGAATCACAGTATTTTTCTTTTTCCATCTTATAGAATTTACAGTGGTTAAAATTATTTACTTTGAACTCTTGAAGCATTTTCTTAAACACTAATGTTGACTTGTCCTTTGAAATACTGTTAGGTAATCCTAAAATGGATATCCTTTAGGTTTCTGGATTTAATTTTTCCATTTCCATCTTTATTCATTCTTTAACACATCTTCAAATTTGTCTGTGGATGCCTGAAACGTAAGAATTATTGAATTCTTAGCATTAGGGTGGATTTTTTAAGTAAAATGACAAAATGATGAAGCAGATTAGGGTATACAGAGGCTTAGAAATGGTGTCATTCCATGTTTGTAAAGCTGCGGCCTGCATGCTCTTACTGACTTTCCACTGGGGGGGCGGGTTGGGGGCTTGTTTTCAGCCTCGGTGGGCTGCCCTCATCCCCTGGTTTATGTGCTCCTCCTTCCAACTTCAGAAAGGCAGGCTAAGTCTTTCGCAGGCTTTGAATCTGACCTCTCCTACTCTTTATTGCTGCCCTTCCTTCTGTGAAGCGTGTCTGAATGACATTCCACCTTTCCCTTTCCCTTTTAAGACCCCATGTGATTACCTCCCTAGGTGGTTACCTGATTAACTCAGCATTCTCTCATTTTAAACTCAGTTGATTAAAAACCTTAAGTGCCTCTGTGTACAAAGCGAATAACTCAAAATCTCATAATTCTCCATTGTAAGGCACACTCTAGTTGTGTTTATTCTAAGAATTATTTATATTGTGTTCTGACAGTTTACAGTCTACTTAATATTCTTGCCATATTCAATAGCCTTCACCTTCTCCACTCACCAAAAGCACCATCTCCTCACTGCTGTTGAGTTCGTTCTGAGTCTCCTTGTCCCTGTGTAGAGGAGTAGAACTGCCCAGTGGGGTGTCTGACTTAGTCAGTCTTTACTGGAGCAGAAAGTCTCGTCTGTCTCCCAAAGAGCGGCTGCTGATCTTGCACGTAAGCCTGCTCAGTACTCTAACAGTCATGACAGCGTCTTCCCAGCCCTGGGAGGGGACTGGAGAGACCGGCTGTTTCAGATAGACTCGAGTCATCACAGTGACTGATCCTGCTCCATGAACCTTTCAAGTGGGAGATGAAGTGTGCTGCCTGTATGAGCTATCCAAGAGAATGACTATAAATGACGCAAAGATTAGGACTAATGGCTGAACTCTGTGACAGCCCAAAGAGGAACAATTGAGAGACAATCAGTGAGGCAGAAGGAAACTAGGGAATGTTAGTTACTTGTAAACCAAATGATGAGTACTCAGCTTTCTAGTGCTGGGGTGTTTTTTTTAAATATACATCTAGGTAATGAGGGGATTTAGTCAAATTTTATAGGATGGGGATAAATGCAATATGGAGAACTCTTCAACCATGCAACCTGCAAGTTTCACAAAAGTCTGGCCAGCAGGGCTTTCGCTTATAAAAACATGTAATCAGCGATTGAACCAGGTGTGGGGATATGGGATGATCGAGGAATGTATTTCCTTGAGGGCAGCAGGGAGGCTGCTTGGTCTAGACAAGGCTGCATGTTGACTCCGACTGAGGTTAGGTTTGAATCGAATAAACTAAGAAAATGAAATAGTTTTAAGAATTTGGTTGTAAAGTTTATTTGGACGCGAAACAGAACTGGAGACCCAATTGGAAGTTTTAAGGAAGGCTTTTTTCGGGAAGCTTGCAGGCGGTTCAGCAACTTGGGGTATTGAGCTGATGAAGCTGCGCCAAGAGAACAAAAGGAAAAGTTTTTATAGCCCCTTGACTGGCGCAGGTGTTGATCTTCAAACAAAGGGAGGTGTGCACACAGCTAGGTTTCGTAAGGGAGATGGTCGTTAAATCTATCTGAAAGTCATGGGAGGATGGGAATGCATATTTTTTAGAAACAGGCAAGCACCTTGATTCCATGTACAAAGGATTTCAGGAATTTGCCATTAGGCACAGGGAGGGTTTAGCAGGAGTGAGCTCTTGAGAGGTAAAATGGAGGCGCTGCACCTAAAAATGGAGTCTCTTGCCAAGACCAGACATTGGTCATGTCAACAAACCTTTCTTAACTGATGAGTGAAAACAATATTATCATTTATGAACCAGTGAATGAGAATGGAGAGAGTCGGTGTCTACTGGCTTTGTCTTAAATGGATATCATGAATCTTATTTTAGTCTTCAGAGAAAGGGTCACCAACAAATATGGAGGGTTTTCATTAACTATCACTTTTTCTCAAAAACATTAGACTTAAGTAGAGTCCCACATTGGTATCGAGTAAGATGAGGACTGATATTTGGTAATTACTGGGATTAATTGGTGACTAAGAAGACTCGTTTTTATAGAGTGGAGGGCACTAAAAGCTTAATTGTATAGATTAGAGAAATAGGGGCTTGAGTGGCTCAATATTTGAAAAGATCTTCATAGTATAATAAAGTGACCAGATTTTAAGCAGGACACCATTGACAGGGAGGTGGGTGGAAAAGGGGGTGGGGCGCGGGATGGGTCTTGATTAAAAATATGGTCTATATGGAGCAACAAAAATTTTCATAGAATGCAAAAATAGTGTAATATATTTATTTTAATTTTAAAACGCCATGGGATGTTAAATTGTTAAAAAGTGGAATGCCTGGTCACTTTATAGTATAACCTACATAAAATACCAAACTTTTTAGAAATATCAGTGTTTCTCCGTTAGTATAAACCTTGGACCAGCAACATCAGCATCACCTGGGAACTGCTTAGGAACTTAAATTATCAGGCACAGCCATAATAAAACTATTAAATCTAAAACTCTGCAGCTGGGACCCAGCGATCGGTGTTTCACTAACCACTCCAGGTGATTCTGATGCTCCATTGATCTGAGTGAAGCAAAGCCCTTCAGAGCAAAGAAATAGAATACAGCACTAAAGCTGCTTTGCTCTGAAGGTATTGTGACCAGATCTACTTATCTAAACTTCAGGGTTTTCTTAAGCAGTTTTATTGGCATTTAATCCACATATCACAGAGTTCAGTAGTTGAATCATATCTAGAAGACCTGTACAATCATAACTACAATCAATTTCATAATCATCCCCATGATTAAAATAAGTTTTGTAATCAAGTTCCTTTCTAGTGCTCACTCCCCCCCTCCCTTCATTGTTTACTCCTGAAGTCCCCTGTGAAAGGCTCATTCAACCCCCAAAGGGGTCGCAACCCACACTCCACCCTCACCCTCACCCTCCCCCTCCCCACCCCCCCACCTCCACCCTATGTCTCGCCAAACCTTTAAATCAGTTATTTTCTCCCTGCATCCACTCCTGTGCTATACAAACTGCTAAACCCAACAGAAACAACAAAGAAATGAAGTGGTAAGGATAAAACAATAGTGATATAAAGATAAAAATGCAAAAAATGAGTAATAAAAAAGGACCACCATCAATATTTTAAAAGCCAGGGAAGAAGCATTTGTCATGGAGCAAGCAAGAGGTCTTAAACCTAGAACAAATTGAGGTTGGGTCTAGAGCTGTGGCTCTCAGCCTTCCTAATGCTGTGACCTTTTAATACATCTCCTCATGTTGTGGTGACACCCCCAACCATAAAATTATTTTCATGCTACTTCATAACTGTCATTTTGCTACTGTTGTGAATCAGGCGACCCCTGTGAAAGGATCATTCAAAAAAGGGGTCACAACCCATAGTTTGAGAACTGCTGGTCTGGAGGGAGATAACCTTAATTTTTCATAGCCTTTGAAGGAAAAGAGACCAAGTCTGGAGCAGTGCTCTCCAGTGGAAATGCAAGTAATATACATAATATACCTGTTCTAGTAGCTACATCAAAAGATATAAAAAGAAATGTGACATTAGTAGTATCTTATTAAGCTTCGCATATTTAAATTTTATTTTAACTTGTAATTAATATTATGTATGATATCAAGATTTTTAATAGGCATTTTTTCCTCAAACTAAGTCTTTAAAACTGATGTGTATTTTACATTTAAAGCAAATCTTACTTCAAAAAAATATTTCAGAGGTTAAAATGTAAACTTGTTTTAATGAAAAAATATAATGGTTCAGTTTTTTATTTAAGCTTAAAGATTAAAAATCCATTTTATCAGTTTCATTAGCCACATGTCAGGTAGTGAATAGCCACATGAACTACTGGCTATAATATTAGACAATGCAAGTCTCGAACCTGCCTACATGGCCGCATCTCACAGGAGAACGCAAGAGCCCCAGCCCCCATCCAGGTTGTCCCATGCTGAACTTAAATAAGACGTAGTTGCCGTCCGTGCCAAGAAGAGCCAAGACTGGCAAACTGACCAGATTTTGAGTGGGACACCACTGACCGGGGAGAAGGTGGGATTCTTGGTTAAAAATTTGATCTATATGGAGCAATTAAAATGTTCATAGAACGCCAAAGAGTATTGTAATATATTTATTTTAATTTTAAAATGTCGCAGGATGCAAGACAAATTGTTAAAAAGTGGGACGTCCGGTCATCTTAGCCAAGAGGAAAGAATATATCCCTGAGGAATAGCTACACATTAGCTCTTTGCAGATGTGCAGCCCAAATGCGCACTCTCAGAGTAAATATCATTGTAATCTCAGGCTGGCAGTGCAATCGCAGGTGACCTTAGTGAAAATGAGTCCTCATTAGAGGATTTCCCACAAAAACAGCACAGCTGAGCATGAACCACAGAGCCAGATACTCAACTACCTAAAGAAACAAGGCACCTGTGGTCTGGTAAAAATGACAGTTGAGATTTATAAATACCTGATACTGAATTTGTCGGTACTGATTTTTCAGAGATACCCAAGTTGAAAAGAAGCTCAACAACTTGAAATATTGCAGGGAATAAATTATTGTTATAAACTAAATTGAGTGAGTGAGCGAAATTTGTAAAACCCTCCAAACAAATGAATGTTTACACATAAACTTAACCATAGTTAAAATTAAATTCAATTGAGGAAACTACAGATTAAAGCCACAATGATATCACTCAATTGCAAAGGGAAAAAATTAAAACTACATTGGAGAAACTAAGTAGTACCTGTACCACTCTTTCAAAATTAACAACCTAATGAGCGGATATTGTGTACCTTGGGATATGACATGTACAGAAGAGTACAGTATCACTTACATGATATTTCAGGCAGGAGTGGGTAATTTAGATCTAGTTATGAAGAAAAGCCAGACAAATCCAAATTGAAGGATATTCTATAAAAACTGATAACTGCTTCAAAAAGCCATGGTGATAAGCGGCTAACTGCCAGAGGGTAAAGAACAGTAGAAAGATGTGAGAATCAAATGTAGTACTGTCCTGCGCTGAAGGGTAAAAGTCAAAGTGAACCAGATTTTAAGTGGGACACCATTGACCTGGGGAGGGGGGTGGCTCTTGATGATTAAAAAGTAGTTCTATATGGCGCAACAAAATTTTCATAGAACACAAAAATGCTATTGTAATATATTTATTTTAATTTTAAAACACCATGGGACATTGTTAAATTGTTAAAAAGCGGGATGTCTGATCACCTTAGTAAAAGTGCTATAACAAATCTTACTAGGTTGAATTTGACAAAGTTGAAATATGAGCTATAGATAAAATATTCCATTAATGTTAAATTTCCTAGGTTTGATCACTCGAGTGTAGTTATATGAGAGGATAACTTTTTGCTTAAAAAAACATTAGAACGTGAGAAGGCCATGCAGCATGATGCATGGCCCGGAAAGCCCAGTGCCTATCACAGGATGGAGCATCCCCACGTGAGAAGCATGCTCTGCTCCCCGATGGCCACCATGTGAAACAGGCAATGCCAAGCCTAGACCAATGTGGAGCCACTGAAGAGAATTGCTTCTAAATACTATTTCATGTATTACTGTTTTTCATAAAGTTACATGCATACCCCCAGTAGTTTAACATGATGCTGTATTTTTGCTATGAAAAATGCTGGAACTTAAATATAAGCATTGACATCTTCTGTGTGCAATCCAAAGAGCAGAATTTGCAGCAAAGCAAACCTCAGTGGTAGGCTAATTTTCTCCCTAAATTTCATTCTACCCACAATACAGAGTTGTTTTTTTTTTAAGTTAGTGCAATACTTCCTGGCACTTCCCTAAACGATTTAGATTAAAGGATATAACATCTGTCTTGTTTGTTTTTCATTTTCCATCTGCTGTAAAATAATTCACCTCTTAGACTTTTTATTGCTTCTAGTATAAATTTTTAGCCTCAAGTAAACTTCAATATAAGTGTAGACATTCAGTAATGTAAAATGAGTCGTTCTTTAATGAAGTTTACATTATGTATTTCTTTTGCATTTATATGCAAAAGAACAGCTTAAATCCACAAATATATTAAAACTCGGAAATCAAACTTCTCTGAAGGTACATAGTGCTCCAGAATTTATTGAATTTTCCCCCAATATTTTTAATAACCCACCAGTGTTAATGTCAGCAGTGTTTTATGTTTGTAACATAATCTTGTTTTCTTATACTTTTAAGATTTTTATAGCTTCTTCTCCTACTTTTAATGATGGCATAATTTTTATATTATGTGAAGCTTTTTTATTGAAAGAAGCCAAAAGTAATGACTAGAAGTGTGATCATTTTGATAGGCTCATTATCTAGAAATTAATTATTTGGAGGAATTCAGCATTAAGTTCGATGGCTATTCAAGTCACTGTCGAAGATATTTACATATCTTCAGTAGTATTGAGGACTACAATCCTACTAGACTTCAAAATCTAAATGTTCCCATTTCCAGTATTTTCATATGATCATTTAATGTTATTTATTGTTGCTATGACTTTTCATTTGTTTATATGCTTTATGTGGCAGAAAATATTCTAAATGTATAACAATGAATAGAAGTCAAATATGCCTGTGTCCATGGAGCTCACCTACTGGAAGGAGACAAATACATATGCGGTATGAGAAGTATGACGGAGAAAAAGCAAGCTCTGTAATGCTGAGAAGGAAGCATGATTTCAAATTTCAATTTTTACATAACCTATCCGAATTCCTAAAGAGAGGGTGACATTTGCCATGTGGAGGGAAGCCATCAGCAAGTGAGCTGCAAATGCAGATATTGAGGAAAGAGCTCAACAGCAAATGTCCAGTGAGAATGTGCTCGAGGAGGTAGAGGAACAGCAAACAGGATTTTTAAGAACTAATTTTCAACTTCCCTAATGCTACAGCCATTTAATACAGTTCACGTTGTGGTGACACCCTCCCCCCCTTGAACCATAAAATTATTTTCATTGCTACTTCATAGCTGTAATTTTGCTAATGTTGTTAATTGGACGATCCCAGTGAACAGATCATACAACCACCTTAAGACCCACAGGTTGAGAACTGCTGGTCTAGAAGATGAGAAGCACAAGAGTTCTGTGATGTAATTTATGTTCTCAAAGGATTACTGACTACTGTGTTGCATACAGATCAGAAGTTAGGGAACTTTTTCTGTAACCATACACCATGATAGACACAATGGGACAAGCAATCTCTGTCATAACTACTCAAACTTTTGCTGTTGGGCACAAAAACCGCCACATACAATTTGGAAATGTAGGGTTATGGTTCAGTAAAACTGACTAACAAAAACAACCTGCATGGGCTGAGCCCCGGTGGTGTAGTGGTTGTGTGCGGGACTGCGGCCCACTGGGATGGAGGTTCAATTACAGCAATGGGGCTGGGCCTCCTACTCCCACCGCCAGAGAGCAGTGATGCCCGCCCCCCCCCCCCCCAAAAAAAAAAAAAAACCCTGCAGGACATGGTTTGCCAAATATGAACCCAGGACTAAAGCAGATTCGTGGTTTGGCAACCATTGCAGCAATCCAAAAGCGAGTTTTTGGTGGCTTGAACCAAGATGGTAAGCAATGGTTAGAATCTGGAGTGTGTTGTGTTGTAACAGTAGAACCTGTTGGCACTGTGTACATTTTCTGGCAAGATCCCAAACATAGAGTCTTGAACAGATATTATTGAACTTGGAAATTCTTGGAGACCTGAAATTCCCTCCTGTAAGCATCTTTTGCTAGATGATATTTTGATTATGTTGATAAAAATATTACTAAGACGGAGTAGTTGAGATAATTAGATGAAAGTTTTCTAAATTCTCCAAGAGTCCCCACTAAAGCAAAGCCAATCAAATGAAACTCCCATTTATTGATTGACTGTCATTTAAGGCAGCAAGTCCTTAAAGCACCATTTGTTTTATTATATGTAGATTTCTTTCTACTTTCAATCCCAGGGGATAATATGTCCTGTTAGTGCCTACCACAAGTAGATATTAACTGCAGATCACTTTTTAGGGCTGAGAAGTTTTGTGCTTCACTCATCTCATCGTTTATGAGTGGTAGGTGGTCTAATGAACTCATTCCCTCTCAAATTTAATATTAAAAAAATATTCTTAAATTACTTTTGTTTTAAGAAAAATATAAAACAATCTGAGACAGTTTCATTAAGACCAGCAGATAAGAGCTATCCTTGCTTGGAGTCCAGGAAAAACCCTTCTGGTGTAGTGGGCTCCACATTGAGCAGCTGGTGGCAAGATCAGTTGTTGCGAACCTGCGAGTCTTATCTGCGACTGGAAAAATGGAAAATCTTAGATCCCCAAAGAAACCATTGTCGTCTGCCTATCGGGCCACTAGAAATCAAAATCACCTCCATGGCAGTGAGTTTGAATTGACTATGTATTGTATAGGACATATTCTATCACTTATCTTTTAATAGGTTTTACATGCCCAATTAATACTGATAATCATTAGCAAAAATTGTTTCTTAAATGCAATATATATCATAGCAAGTAGATCTTTATATCTATGTATATATGCATTCCATATGTTATCACTCCATTGGAAAGTAGAACAGTATTTACCTAGGATATATGGTAATTTCCTGCAAGTCTCTCATCCATTTTTGCCTTCTGCCATGCTTTGTGGAAAGCTCATTTTTTCACTTGAATAGTAGTCTCTTGACTTGGTGAACCTCTTTTCTATTTCAGGTAAACAAATACATGTACCCTAATTAACTGTAATCACAGTCCAATATACCTTATGCTGCTTCTTTAATATGGGCATTTTAAAATGCACTCTTTAATGAATTTGGGTACTGGTAAATACTATGTAAGTCTGATGCATTGGGTATTTTTTAAATGTAAGCATATTTCTTCTATAATTTCAGTATTTTTTATGGCACCAAGTCTTTCATTTTTATTTAGCTCCCCTAGTGAAATTATCTAAAGTACTGATTTAATTGTAGGTCACCTCTCCACCCCACCTAGCCCCCATGTTATGGAATTTTTAGGGATGTATCAACTTCTTAACCAAAACCAGTCTTTGGGTATAATTCTACTCTTTATAAATATAGTAATGTATGCATATCAATATAGCAATTGTGACTTTTTATGTACTTGTATGTATGTGTGTTTACTGTTGATTTTTCAACAAAGCAGAAAACTATCAATGATTTCTACCTCAGTTTTAGCAAGTTAGTGTTAAAGCGCTTTGAAACTGTTACACATACAGTTAAATAATGTGATAATAAATATATTTAAGGTATATTTATGGTGGGGCAAAGGATCATGTATAATCCAATATAAAATATCCCTAATGAATGATTAGATCTATGGATTTAAATTTTTTAATTTTATTTCACCATCTCTAATGGTTTTATAATCTTTGCTGTTACTGAAATTTCTAATTCATATCCCGACCCCTGAAATATCTTTAAACATGGAAAGAGGTAGTAGATAGTAGAAAATTTATTTTTAAAATTTAGAGCATTAGGAATGTTACAAATCTTGAGTGGCTCTTTTTAAAATGAGTCTACTTGTACAATAGAGAACTCATGTTGATTGTAAGTAATGCAAATTAATACCCTTATTTAAAAAATAATTTTGAACAGATATGTGTGAATGTATATAGTATGTGTGTGATATATGTGTAATTATATTTATATCTTTTAAATAGTTTAAATCTGCCCCATCTTCATTTTTCAAACATTCAAATTGGTTCCTTTTAGTGATGTATTGTTATTTATTTGTGTGTCTTGTTACTTGAATTTTATACACAATTTTAATTTCACCGAATCAATACACTGTTTGGACTATGATTTATCCTAAAGTAATTATTTTTTGCTAGATTTGGACAGGGTAGAATTCGACCTTGCCTTACAGTATCACTGTGAGTCAGATTGATTTAGTAACAGTGAGTTTGGTGTGGGGACAGTTGGACATATGCTTCCCAAACTGTAAGATCAGATACTTATCTTACAACCATTTGGGGAACTTTTCTGACCTATATTCTTTATCATGGATTAGGTTGCACACTGAAAAAGAAAAATGAAGAGCATTAATATTAATTGCCAATGTCATGGGATTTTGCTGTAGTTCATTTGTTCCTTACAATATTAAAAGAAAGATTGTGCTATCCCTTTTTGACAACTGTGGAGGAAGTAACCAAATGATGTTCTGTACCAAGTGTGTCAGAGACTCCTCCCACCATATGCTGCCTTTTGTACTGTTATATTCAAAATATATTGAATTCTGTTATTTTCACATACTCAGAATTTGATCATATTTTAGTCAAGAGAAATTAGAAAATGTATTATTTAGTAATTTGAATTTTCAATAAAATGCATATTTTGTATTTAGCTCACTATAGCACTGGATTCTTTGAACACTCTGTCTTATTTAATGAGACAGAATGAATACTTATTACTTTGAATTAAGTTCTGTGAAAGAGGGGAGAATATAATGTTGTGGAAACATTTCTCAAATGACAATAGAATTAGGTGTCAAGGAACCTTCTCTTCCAGACTGAGCTCTATCCTAGCACATGAAGGAGGGTAATGTACTCCTGGGTGCTCCTAACTATAAGAAGGAAATAAATAGCATGTATTCAGTCACTGTTGCTAAAGGCTCTTCGGGTTTTCTGAGGAACTTTTAATATTTCTTCTTCATTTTTCTATTGAAAGGAGAACAAAGAATATGAAAGAGGCCCCTTGGGGGATCAATAGACAGAAATTAGGTCGTGAAAAGAAGAGTTTGCTTCTCTGTTAAATTTTGTTTTTCTGCCAGCAAAAGAGACTGCTTTATCTAGGCTAGTATTGAGCAATTCAGAAGTCAATGTTGAAATACAGTGGAAGGGACTAGAACAGGGAGCATTTAGATTGCTTTAAATAACAGGTCTTCTACTTTGATAAAATGTAAAGTGACAACTACATTTGGAAAACGGTTTTGCAGTTAAAAAATAAAAGGTTGTATTCAGTCAGTGTTAATAAACTGGGCTCTACTATCTATCCACTCAATTTTGTTTAGCAGAAAATAGCACCGACTTAGTGAAGCAGGAAAGAGTTAAAAATAGAAATAAAAGACAATATTGATCAGTAATCTATCTCCAAATTATGTTATGAATGTTTTTGCTATCTACAATTTTGATATAATATGTAAGAAATAATAGCTTTGTAATTACCATATTTACTTGAGTATAAGCCAATCCAAATATCAGTTGAGGTGCCAAATTTTACACAAAAACTGCATTAAGAATGTGCTGTAAATCTCAACTTATACTCGAGTATATACAGTAATAGACTGAAAGGATGTTGCTTTATAAAATAAGAATTCTCTACATAATAAAGTCCTTCTGAAATTTATAAAATTGATATCCTCTCGTGTATAGGTTCTCAAACTTACTTGGTCCACCAAGTTCCCTTTTCCAGGAGGAAAAAAAAGCACACATACTCTGTGTCCCTCTGGCAATTAAAAACGTTTATACTATAGCCCAAATCCAGGATAAAGTGTTGCTTTTGTTGTTGAAAGTTATCTAATTGGTTCTGACTAATAGAAACCCTGTGCACAACAGAACGGAACACTGCCTGGTCTTGTGCCGTTCTCATCCGTCTTGTCCACAGTCTTCCTCTGTCTCACAGCCCTTCTGTTTTGGGAAGCATGATGCCCTTTTCCGGGGACTGGTGTCTCCTGCTAACATCTTCAAAGTACATGAGCTAAGGATTCAACCTCCTCCCTTCCACGGAGCATTCTGTCTGTATTTTTTCCATGTTCCTTTAGCTCTCCGTAATA
Source organism: Nesogale talazaci (assembly GCA_004026705.1). NCBI lineage: Eukaryota > Metazoa > Chordata > Mammalia > Afrosoricida > Tenrecidae > Nesogale > Nesogale talazaci. Next base: position 77,693 of record PVJH01002715.1, on the reverse strand, counting down.
TAGCCATATTCTTCATCAACACCATAATTCAAATACATCCATTTTACTTCAGTCTTTCTTATTCAGTGTCCAACTTTCATAGGTACATGAAGCTACTGAAAACACCATGGCTGGTGTCAGGCACACCTTAGGCTTCAAAATGACATTCTTGCTCTTCTAGAGAGATCTTGTACTGGTTTGTCCACTGTGATGCATAGTAGCAGCCATCTTCCATATTTCTTGACATAGATGAGTGCCCGAAGACATGTTTTTTTTTTTTTTTATTCCTTCAATGAAAATTGGACTTTTTTTCAGTACCATCGAGTTACGACTTTAAAATTCTTTATGGCAAAAATAGTGAATGATTCAGGAAGCACCAAAAGAAACTCGAAGGAATGCACAATCACTGTACCAAAAAGAACTAGTTGACATTCGACTATTTTAAGAGAGAGCATATAATCAAGAACTAATGATATGCACTGAAGGCATAACGGGGAGGACAAAAGCTCCAGGAATTGATGGCTAAAGTATGGGTATCTGTTTTTGCAACCTCCCTGGATCATTTCAGCACTACCCTTCTCCCCAAGAGACCAAATATGACCACTTTGGGAAACACTGCATTAGTAGCTATATTATTTATTATCAGTTGCATTCAAAGTCAACTTTTCGAATAAAGAAGTTTTTCATTAGCTGGTCTTTACCAAATTTATATCAATGTATTTAAATGAATTTGTTAATGGAAGAATATATTTAGCTAAAACTAATACATTTCAAATAACCAGGCTTCCACAACTACTCAATAGCATTTTATTTGAAGGAGAAAAGAATAGGATTTCTTATTAGTTCTTGATGTACTATCTAAAGTCTAAACAGGAAGCATTCCAATAAATTATGGTATTTTTAATTTTTATAAGTAGCAGCCATCCATCCTTCCTAGCATTCTTTAAAGCGACAAGAACAACAAAAAAATTCAACATGACCTCACAGGTGTGAACTATCCTGAGATTTAGATTCTTAGAAAAACAAATATCATACTTTGAAAGACATCAAGCACCTGTTCATTTTTTTCTAGATTTTTCCAGGAAAACCTTATGAGTTTCTTGTATTTTAAAATATGTATGACATTCTGGCTTAAAATTTTAATCGGGGAACATTGCTATTTTAAAATAAGTCTAAGTAGTTAGTCCTTTTTCACTACATTGAGGTGTTCTTAAAAAACGGGGTTGGACAGACCTAAATTTCAGTCCGATTTACAACTTAATAACTGATTTAGTAATTAGCTTTGATTAATAATCTTTGGCTGTAGCTTCAGTAATATATTGTAAGAGAGAAAGTGTCTCAAGGACATTCTTTATTTGTTTTATAGATCAATGTACTGTTACCCGGACTTACCTATTTCTTCATAAGTTCTGGTTCTTTAGTGCTGCATACTATTTTGGCAACTGGGCCTTCATTGGGGTAAGTACAAACATCTACGAAATGACTTGACACTCCTTTAAAATTTTATAAGCTCTTTAGTTTTATGTTATTGTAACTCATTTACACGATAGTGCTGCCATTTCACCTTAAATGCATTTCTTTCTAAATGAATTTAGATTGGAGAACTAACACATAGTTTATTCAAATTTACAGTTCTTCTTGATTGGATTAATTGTATCCTGTTGTAAAGGGAAGAAATCCGTCATTGAAGGAGTAGCTGAAGATGATTCAGACATAAGTGATGATGAGCCCTCTGTCTATTCTGATTGACAGCCTTCTATCATAAAGCCCACTGAATACCTGTTATGCATTTTTTAAGTATTAATCTTACATCAAGATGAACTAATTAATTAGCTTTCATCAAAAATGGGAGCATGGCTATTAAAACAACTATATTTTTTATGTTTTCTGAAATAACATTGTATCATAGACTCAAAACATTTGAAATTACTAACGTAATACTATGTAAATATAAAAGCTTTGTGAAGGAATATTTGTGGAAAATTGTTTTTCCTTTAGTGTATAATAGTGTCGAATTCATTAAAAATCTTCCAGAGTTAATATTTCCATTTGTTTCTTTGTAAAGAATAAATCACTTGCGTATATGTCTTTGGGCCTCTAAAATAATGTGGAATTTTAAAGTATTTATATATGATTGGTTAATAGTTAATGTTCATAATATAGCTAATAAATAAACTTCACTCACATATGTAGAATGTTTTCAGTTTTGCTTTTATACATAAAATCAGATTTCATAATGGGATTTTAATGTACTTTGTTCTCTAAGACCATGGCATACCAAGATATGTTATAGTGCTCAGATATTAATGCAATACTAATTTTACAAGCTCTATAGTATGTACTCAGGAGAAAAGAATGTTCCTGATAAAAAGTACAGTCATGGAAACCCACAGGGGCAGTGAGTTTGAACTTTTCTCATTGTATTTCATAATGAAATGTTATGTGTTGAACTGTTAGTCACACGGTTGATGGTTCAAATCCACTAGCCTATGAGTTAGACAAATAAGACTTTATGTTAGGGAAGATAGACAGCCTCAGAAAACCCACAGGTGTAGTTTTATTGTCTCTTCTGAGTCATTAAAAATCAGGATTGGCTTCCTGGCTGTGAGCATTTAGATACTTTTTGTTTTATTACTATTTGTCCTATTGTTTATGTTGCTATCCCAATATATTGTGTTTTGTCCTATTGTTTATGTTGCTATCCCAATATATTGTGAGTTTATCAAGACTAATCAATTCTGAAATAGGATTGCAGATATTACCGACAATCTAGAATTACAGGTTACATGATATCTAAATTTGGCATTAGAAACTTAAAGATTTAAAATTTGCAAAAGTTAGAGTGAAAACTAATAGCAACAGGGTGTTTTGTCTAATTGTCTACAGGTGGACTTTGGATCTCCTGTCGTGTCCCCACCCCTAACCCCCATTCACATTGGTGTGATTTTTTTTCTGGGTGTTAGATGCCTGATATCTGATCCTATTAACACCTCATGATCATGCAGCCTAGTGTGCTTCTTCCATGTGGCCTTTGTTGTTTCTCAGCTAGATTGCCACTTGTTTAATCTTCAAACCTTTAAAACCCCATCCACTATATCTTTTGATAGCCAGGCACCATTGGTGTTCTTCACCTTTGTAGAGGAGACAAGCCAGCCAGGGTATAGTATAGCACTAATGAAACACAACTTTCCTCTAGTTCTTTAATGCTTCCTCCTGCTTCCGCCATCATAACCTCCGTGCCACCTTACAAATCTGACTAGACCCGAGCATTTACACTGTTACAAGTAAGAGCCCCAAATGCGGGAAATCCAGGGCAGATAAACCCCTCAGGACCAACAGTGAGAGTGGAGATATCTGGAGGGGAAAGGGCATGAGGGGGTAGAGAGGGGCAGTCGATCGGAAGGGTCAACCTATAGCCCCCTCCTTGAAGGATGAACAACATAGAGGTGGGTGAAGGGAGACAGCAGACAATGTAAGATTTGAAAATAATAATCTATCAAGGGCTTGGGAGGGAGGAAGGGGAAGAGTGAGTTTGATATTAAGGGCTCAAAAACTTTGAAATTGATGATGGCAACTATGTACAAATGGGCTTGACATAATGGATGAATGGATTGTGGTAAGAGCCCCTGATAAAAGTATTTAATAAAAAATATAGTGCATTGTGAAGATACTCTGCAGAGTGGAATATCATTACAAATAGTTTACTAAGGAGCAAATTGGAACTCAAGAAACATCAACCATGATCCTTAAAATACCACAGCATTTCTGAAAAAGGCTTAATGCTTTGACAGTTATCTGCAATTTTCTCAGTTTTTGTAGTCTTTACTGTTAATTCTTTGTCTATCTTTCTAGACATAAATTCACAACCTTCATATTTGGCTTGTGTTGCTTTTTAACATTCTTCACCATTTAACTCCTCATTAGCATTCTATTCCCTTCTACTCAGACTTTGCATGTTTCCTTGGCTTTCATGTGTGTTACTCTTTTTTTCTTGAGCTCCAAACTTGTAACTGTTAACTACTACAAATGTTACATCAAAAATTGGACTAATGCCTCTGAGTATAACAAGTTTCCTTTTTTTTTTTTTAGCAAACGGTACAGTTCATATTAGTCTGGCCAAACCAAAACTTAGGGTAACCTTATTAGCATCCTATATAGGAGTTGCTTCAGAAAGTTCATGGAAAAATTCCGTTCTCTTTTCATTCCATTTTTCCACATACTTTTTGAAGACTTTTATAGATCTGATCCAATCAACCTATAAACAATTCCTGTTGACTTCCATTTTCTAAATACTCTTCCTTTATTTCCCCTGTTCTCTATGGATACTAAGACTAGCTGGTTTTTGAACTGCCTCAATAAAATCCTGATGCCTTTCAATCTATCCTTAATGTTCAAAATACAGACCTGATCACTTCATGCCTTTGCTCTAAAAAATTATTTTAGGGTGAAATCTCCCACGTCCTTATATGACACATAGGCGTATTTGTGTGTAATTCCTAACTGCCTACTCTTCTGTACCAATTAACATAGTTCTCACCTTTGTCCTTTTCCTTAATCTCTAGTTCGTCTCCTAAGCAAACCTTTATCTTCAAGTCTTCCATGCTTGTCCTGATTTTCTCTTGCTACTGCAATAAGTACCTCAAGTAGGTGGTTTAAAAACAAAACAATTTCCTCACAGTCCAGTAAACGTAAATTCAGAATTCGAAACATTACAATAAGATCCCTTGTCAACTCTGGGGTAGGATCTCTTTCAGGGTCTGTAGACCTGGCATTCTTTGATGCTTTGTCGATCTTCATGTGACATGTATCGTCTGTTTGTTCTTGATCCTCTGTGCATAATCATTTTGTATCTCAAGAGTTAAAGAAGGAAACCAACTTACACTGATAAGAGCTTCCTTTGTTATATAACAAAGATAACCCTATTTCCAAATGAAATCACAACTATTGTCTGTTGGGGTCGGAATGAACATTTTGAGGAAACAAATCTATATTCACCAAATACATCCACAATTAACTGTTATCAGGTCAATTCCGACTCCTAGTGATTCTAGGACAGAGGACTTCCTGGTGGATTTCTTTGCATTTTAAATCTTGAGAGCCAGAGACAACCTCATCTGGTGCGCTGTGATTAGGCCAATATGTAGCCTATGAACTGTCCTATTTTCCCTGACTCCCTTCAGCAAAGTTACCAAAACCAAACCCAGGCCCACTGAGTTTCTGAGACTCTGTTTATGGGAGAAGAAGGCCCCCGTCTTCCTCCTGAGAAGCAGCTAGAATATTCAGACTGATAACTGTGCAGATTGCAGCCCACCATATTAACCAAGGCTCCCTTCGGCAAAGTTACGTGTTCCACCCTACTCACAAGGTATAGTATAGTGAGTGGTGATTTATTGTTTCCATTCTGTCCCTTTAAACTCTAAGTCACAAAACCAACATCTGACATTTCAGCGTTACTCCTGTTTCCTAGCAGAACTAACATGGAAAGCACTAGTTGAGTTCCATATAACTTGCATTTTGATTTAGGACAAAATATCTTCAGCCTGTTTTTGATACTTTGCATCCTAGAGGTTTAGAAGTGATATCATTTGTCTTGTGCTTTCAGTATTTTAAGGAGTGCTTGTTTTTATTTTGTTTTGTTAGATCAATTTAACCTTCTAGTTTGCTAATGAAAAAACAAATTTCCTACTTCCTAAATATTTGCTTCCTTCCAATTTTAAAACTGTATTTTCATTCTAACACTAAGATCGGTGGGTTTTGCTTTTTCCCTCCCAAATATATGAAATGCCTCTATTTCTCAGTAATTGATTTAAATGTTGCAAATTCCATGAATAAGAAACATTTTCCTTTGAATTCTTTCAGAAAATGTCAAATTTAAAGATTATTCAAAGTGTTGATTTTCAAAAAAAAATCACAACCCTCTGTCTTATGCAAACTTGAAACAAGGAATTAATTTAGTCAGCAAAAAAGTATGATAATGGCAAATGAAAACCCCAGATATGATTTGTAACCCAGTGTAAGGGAAGCAAAGGGAATGGAATATGCATATTATATAGCAAAAGTGATTAAGAACTCCAGAAATGTACGCTATATGAGAAATGACAGTTGAATCACATTAGGAAGCCCTAAATAGAGTGGAAGAAAAAGGTGGAACATACTGCGAAATGCTATTAATGACCAGGTTTGTTGGGAAGACAGATTGGTAGAGTTCTCAAGACTGTGGCCCTTAAGTCACCTTCATGTCTGAAACTGAACTCCTCACCCCTGTTGGGCACATGTCAGCCAAACATTACGCCTGTTAGGGGAATACTGGCACGGTCGAGGTTATGTACTCCTTAGAACAATTCACCATTTGAAATTAAAAGGCAGTATTTAACCAAGGACGAAATTCAAAATGTTTAAGAAGGGGAATAAAAACGGGAAATGGTCAAGAAGATGAATAGATTATGTTGGGTTGTGGAGTCTGGACTCAATTACACAAAACGAAATGTATACTGTTGAATGTGCAACTCACCTGCTCTGCTGGACATTCACCCAATTTATAAAAAAAATCTTTAAAACAATATACAGCTCAACTATGCAATGCACAACACTTACATAGTACAATAAAGTTTAAGGCCAAACTGTATATTAGGCATTACGTAATACCAATTCTAAATATCAATCTGACTATAAAAAGATTCTTGAGGGGGAAGGAAGATGGCATCCAGGTTGAATCACCTACCCATCGCTCCTGCTGCCAGACCAGAAAACTAAGAGGTAAGGATGCTAATGGGAGTCTGGGTGCTAAATATAGAGTCCCTAAAGTAGGGTCTGGTTCATACCACCCCCTGGGATTTTCACCCAGCACTCTTAAGTACATTGCATCTGTCTGTGGGCTCCACTAAACCCTTGCCAAGTCCAGAAGGACAGCATCTTCTATCCCTTTCTGCACCCTAATCCCACAGCAAGCAATAATTTCCCCAGACTACGGTCGAAAAGTGGTCATATTTTCAGGCTCGCAGAGAACATCTGAGAGATAACCACAAGACCTCACACTGGAGTTCCCCATGCTATATCCACCTTATGCCTGCAACTCCCCTCCCCAGCCAGGAATGGAGTGACCACATTGGCCATCCATTCTTGCCTCTCCTCAGCTTCATGCCTGCCAGCATGGCTAGCAATATATGATTGAACAATTTGCTGCAAGTGAAAGCCGCGAGGCTATTTACCTCTGACAGAATGCATTTCCACAGAACACAAACAAGTAGAGGGGAGAGGCACAGAGTGGCAGCCAGGAGCAAATTCAGATCCAATCAACCCCAAACCCTTTCTGCTAAGTTGGTCTCCCTCTGGGGGACAGCACAGTACAGTCCGAATAACGGCACCCCACAAGCTCATGAAAAGGGAAGAGTTGTAAAAACACTTTAAATCTCAGGCTGTGGTCCTTTGTGCAACCTTGAATGTAAGTCTGTAGAACTGCCTATCCTCAAGGTACCATTAACATAAGAAGGCAGCCAGAGCTAATCTCCAGAGCACAGCCTAGGGTTTTAACATAAAAAAATAAATGAGAAAATGCCACAGGCCCTACCACTCTTGAAGGCTGCAGGCCTACCCCAACTCAGCCCAGGGGCATACTTAGAGTCAGCAGACGTACCCCAGTCTATGAAGTCGCCCCGCCCCTCACTTCCACTGGCCTACATTGCAGTTCAATCCACCACCTTAGGCCACAGGCAGTCCTTGAAAACACTCTTTCCAGTCACACAGAGAAACAGCTCAGAGCCCCTTCGTCTCCCAGAAGCATGGCACCCAGTTCCTCCAAAAATGACATGCAAACAGCAACATCGCTCAACACCCTCAACCAGAAAACAATAAAATCAAAACACAACAGTGGAGCTCATGACAGTCAGACAAGCAGAATCATTCACACATCTGCCATAAAACAAAATCTTCAGAAGACTGGTTGGAGCGATAAAGGAACTGAGGGAAGCAACACAGAAGAAGGATACAGCGATAGAGAAGATGAAGTCCAAAAGGAAATAAAAGAGCTAATGGATCAGGTAATGGAAGAAAAACACAAGATCACAAATCTTTTTTGTTGGTTTGTTTTTTGGAGCATCACTGCCCAGGTGGGAGTAGGAAGCCCAGCCTTGCTCCTGGAGAGCTGCTGCTGGATTTGAACCGCCAACCCTGTGGGTTGCAGTCCCGCACTCAACCACTGCGCCACCAGGGCTCAGCCTCACAAGTCATATGAGCAGATTAGAAGAGGTAGAGAATTATACCAGCGATTTCAGGCAGGCAGACTTCAGAGGACCATCAGGTAGACTTCAACAATCTGGAAAGACAGTCAAACAAGATAATCAAAGAGACAGAAGAAAATGTGAGATCAATTACAGATGCTATAAAGAGGAGCAATATTCGAATAAGTGGTCTACTAATACAAGACACAACAAAGAAGTCAACATAAATTAGGGAATTTCTGGAAGCAAACTTCCCTGAATGGCCAATAAACATAAGAGAAAATGGTGCTCCCAATTATTCACCGTCAGAGAAGTGCAAATTAAAACCACCACAACCTACTACCTAACATCCTTGAGGATAGACAAAATCAAAAACTTAGAGAGCAACAAATATTAGAGGAGATGTGGTGAGATATGAACTCTCCTCCATGGCAAGCGGTCGTATAAATACATGCTTCTGTGGGCATATACCTAGAAGAGAGGTAAGAGATAGGCCACAATCAGTTGTCTGTGCTCCAACATTTATTATGGCACAATTCACAATCTCAAAGAATTGGAAACAACCTAAATTTCCATCGACAGACAAGTAGATTGATAAACTATGGCACGTGTACACAGTGGCATACTACGCATCACTAAAAAGCACTGATGGTCACATGAAGCTCATCATTTCATGGGAAAAGTTGGAGGAAATTATGCTAAGAGGTCAGCAAGTCACAAAGGGACAGGTACAACATGAATCCCCTGAGGTAAGTAAAATAAGCACAGTAGGTATAGACAGAACCACTTATCTCACACTTTACACCAACCCAAGAAGGTACATGTTATTCCAACACAAAGAAGGGGAAAGGGAGTTGTGGAAAGGAGATGATGGCATGGGGGGAACAGGGCACTAGCCCAACCAGGAGAACAGTTTTGGTTATGTCTCCCCAGAATTGGCAGTGTGTATGCAACCCCTCCATGGCACACGAAACTTTGAGAACAACATAGAGAAATGCATGAAGATATTGGACTACTGAGCCGGCCCCAATCAGAGCCAGAATGACCCTCTCCCTAAAAGTATATGCCACAGAGAACAACATTAAACCTATAGGTTAGGGAGAGGGAACAGCATTCCACGCCCAACATGGAAGCAAACCAGGAAGGAAGAAGAGAGGGATGGTCTAAACTCCATATCAGCACACTAATCCCCAAGGACGATGTCCCTGTACAGAGGTTCTAAGTAACATAGAAGACTGTAGGACTAACAGCAGCTCAAGACATGGAGCATTCTGAGACAGAGAACAATGATGGGGACACACGGCAGGCACCCCATACCTGGGCAATCCAAAAAGGGAATGCAACATATCAGCATCGGGAGCAAAGCCAAGGCACAAATTCCCTAAAGAACCCCCAAAATAGACTTTGGGCTAGGAAGAGCAGCTCCTGGAATACCCCCAGGATTGGTTGGCAGATAGCACAAAGGTCAGCAGGCAGACCTGAAATTATGTACCTTACACACTTACTTGTGTGTAAGCTGAGTTTTGCAGCACTTTTTAATGCAGTTTTTGTGGTAAAATTATGTGCCTAGAGTTTTGGGTTGGCTTATGCTCTGGTACATACAGTTGGGTTTTTTTTCTTTTTTTCAATCTTCCATTTTCTTTTTGTTTGGTCTCTGTTATTGTTGGTTTCCCTGCTTATAAAAGATAAGCGTGGGAAGCAAGCCTGAGGAGAAAACAACAGAGCAACTGTGTGGAGGGACTGCGGGAGGAGGAGGCAAGGGAAGGGAGCAGTGAGCAAACAGTGTCATGGACAAGGGAACAACTAGAGAATTAAACAAGGAGGATGTAGGGATCCTGGGGATGTTGGAGCAAGAGCAGTCTAACTGAAGGGAATTACTAAGAGTTGGAAGTAGGGCAAGTGTGATGGGGCAGGAGGGAGGTAAAGGAAACAGAAACAATCTAGGAAGAAAATCTATGAATAGTGTAAGCATAGGTTTGTACATATGTAAGTACATTAATTCATAAAAATATAGGTATTGGCATAGGTATATATGTATTTCAATGACAATACATTGAGGTAGTGGTCAGATTTAGGGCCTTTGCACATACCTTGCCTCAAGGCAAGAACACTTTGTTTAACAAACTAGCATTCTGTAATACCCTCCCGGTATAATTGTTGAAGACAAAATGGGTGTGTAAGCAAATGTGAAGAAAGTTGATTGTGCCTGGCTGTCAAAAGATATACTATCTGTGGTCTTAAAGGCTTGTAGATAAATAAGCAGCTACCTAACAGAAAAACAACAAGCCTAGATGGAAGAAGCAAATCAGTCTGTGTGAGTTTGAGTTGTCAACAGGACTGGATAATAGGCATCAGAAGACCCCAAACAACAACAACAAAAAGCATACTGTTGAGAATGGGGAGGATCAGAGCAGAAACCTAAGGTCTATCTGTAGACAAGGGGGCAAGGGAAGGGATGGATCAGCCTAGGTGCTATAAAGCATCATTTAGACACAATATTCCTCTGGTTCCTTGGGGCTTCTTCACCCCCCACGATCATTACCCCCATGACTGCATTTCATTGTTGGTTAGACCAGAGCACAGGTACGGATAAGAGCTCAGGACACAAGAAACCAAGGAACCAGAAGGGGAGTAGTGCTGGGAGGCGGGGGTTGGGAGAGGGTGGGAGGGAGTGGTGAGCAAGGGGAAAGGGGAGGGGAGAAATCAGAAACCTATTGCAGTGTTCACACATAACCACACACACACACTCTTCACATGCATAATAGAAACTGGGGGAAGGGAGACAGCAGTCAGTGAAAAATATGAAAGTAGTTTATAATTTATCAAGGGGTCATGAGGGTTTGGGAGGAGAGGGGCAAAAGGAGCTGATACCAAGGACTCAATACAAAGTAAATATCTAGAAAATAATGATGGAAATATGTAAAAATATGCTTGGTACAATTGATGCATGGATTCTCATAAGAGCTGTAATAGCCCCAGTAATATATTTTAATAAAAAGGTTCTTGATAAAAATTGGAACAGTAAAATAGTATGGATACCCAAGGAGGAAAGAGTATTATTGGCCTCACATATGGAGGGTCAGTGAGTTGGCTTAGATTATTGAAAGTTGCTGTCTAGCCAGCAGACCAAAGGCAAAAAGTATAACTATATGAAAGATATGAAGGTGGCAAGTAGAGAATTCAGAAGAGGTATATAAGAATATGAATAGATGAAAAAAAAGAATATGAATAGATGAAAAGAAGGAGAGGGAAGAGTGAATTCAAGCCAGTGAAATCCCCATTTATCATTGTAAGTCAAATGTGTTTAAAGGATGAATTTAAAAATAGGAATATATTAAAATACATATAACAAAGATTTATGAGCCCTGGTGGCGTAGTGGTTGTGCGCGGGACTGCGGCCTACTGGGATGGAGGTTTGATTCCAGCTCCACGGAGCAAGGGCTGGGCCTCCTACTCCCACCACCTGAGGACAGTGATTGCCCCCCTGCCCCCCCCCAAAAAAAAGGTTTCAAAGATAAGTACACACACTGCTTCAAGTAGAAATTTTTATCAAAAGTTAAAATAGTTCATTGCGGTTATGCATAAACACATTTTATGCATAGCATAAATGCATTTTATGCATAGCAGCCAAGACCAAAAAAAAAAAAAAAAGACTATGATAAGACTATGATGGATGATAAAGTTGTTGCCATTTGTTAAAAGGAAGCACTTAAGTTTGCCTGGAGAAGGGTTTTTTCTGGCACTACATTTTAGATGGGTATTACGTTGGGAATTCTGGTGGGAAGAATGTTAACAGTGAACAAATGTTTTTGCTAAAGTTTAAATAGACAAGCACTTGCAAGGAGACAGAATTTGGAATTCCCGGGGGAAATCTGGCTGCAAGAAATTCCACATGGATTAGCTTTCTGTGTACATTATTTCATTCAGCAAATAAACTAACATCACTGTGAGAAAGGCTACTGTGAAAATGGGTATGTTAGTCCGGGTAGACTAGAGCGAACATTATATCAAAGAATACTTGTATATTTAGAAAGCATTCCAGCCCAGTCCAGATCAAGTCGCCTATTAGTCCATATGTCTCATAGCAGTCTATAAAATCCTCTTCAAGCAGCACATGCATTGATGGCGAATGCAGGAAGATCAGAGACCAGTGGGAGGAAAGTGCTGTGGATCCAAGTGGTGGTGGTGGTGGAAGCATCTCAACGCTGGCATGAGGCTTCTCTAGCTCCAGGGCCCTAGAGGAGCTCAATGTGTCTCGTCAGCAGGAAGATGAAGCAGAGAGCGAGAGCGTGTCTGGCCTCCAGTGAGCTCTTTATTTCTGTTGCAGCTCCAAATGAGGTGATCAAGCTGTTACGTGATTGACAGGCTAGACTCCACCCCTTCACCACTTGGAAGGAGATTATGTAACTGCCACAATTGGGGGAGGGGCCCCATCTGATCTTTGCCTTTCCTATTGCCTCAGGCAGAAGTCAGCCACACCGCCACACTCCATAGTCCTTTACCCTATTTGATACCAGCTGCTGCTCCCCAGATACTCCTTTTCTACTGGGTTTGATAATTTATTGCCATGACCACACAGAACAAACTCCTAAAACTCACTCTTGGGCAATTTGTAAGAGAAACTACAAGTCAGGGTCATTAAATGTACAGTTATTGGTCCACAGCTGCACCTCTTCAATCAGCCAAGCTGTTTTCACCAGAGGGTCCCTTGGTCTCTGGTTTTGCTGGACTAGGAGGCCAGTCCACTGCTTTGCCTCTCAATTCCATAATCTCAGCCTGCTCCTCTGTTCTGTCTCAGGGTCTGCTTGCTTTGGCCTCTGATCTGGCTTTAGCTCCTTTGCTCTGTCCACATAGCTCCCACGGTCATGGTCTTCTTCCCACAGCCTGTGGTGCCTGTTGTTTGGCTGTTGTCACTTCAGAATGAGAGCCTCAGTGTGTTTCATTGGTGGCCTTGCTTCACTGATGTTTCTGGGGATGCTGTTTCTGAGCTATTAGAGGAATGTGTGTGTGTGTGTGTGTGTGCACGCGCGTGTGTGTGTGCGCTTCATTTCTCCATAGCTGAGAAGCTTCTTTTTCATTATTATTTTTAATACATCGTTTTATTGGGAGTTTTTACAACTCTTATAGCAACCTATACAACAATCTTGTCAAGCACATTTGTACATATGTTGATTTTCAAAACATTTTCTTTCTACTTGAGCCCTTGGAACCAGCTCTTTTGTTCCTCTCTCTCAGACTTTCACACCCTCATAACCCCTTGATACATTATAAATATAAATTATTATTTTCATATCTTACACCATCCACTTCACCCACATTTCTGTTGTTTGTACCCTTCCCACCCACCCCCAGGGGGGGTTATATACATCTATCATTGTGATCAGTTCCCCTTTCTCCACTTTCTTCCCCACCCTTCCCCCTACCCACATGGAATGACCTAATCCTATTATTGTTCTTGAGGGGTTTATCTGTCTGAATCCCATGTGTTGAGCACTCATCTGTACAAGGGTAGCCAGATTTGTAAGGTAGAACTATGATCATCATAGTGGGGATGGAGGCATTCAAGAACTACAGGAACGTTGTGTGTTTCATCTGTGCTATTCTGTACCCTGTTTGGCTCTCCCTTCCTTGTGACCCTTCTGTGAAGGGATGTCCAATTGTCTATTGATGGGCTTTACATCTCCACTCTGATTCCCCTCATTCTCATTGTTATGATTTTTTGTTTTGGGTCTTCTGATATCTGATACTTAATCCTGTCAACACTGTGTGATCACACAGGCTAGTGTGCTTCTTTCATGTGGACTTTGTTCCTTCCCTGCTAGATGTTCATTTGTTTAACTTCAAGACTTTAAGTCCCCAAATATTATATCTTCTAATAGCTGGGTACTATGAACTTTCTTCACCACATTTGCTTATGCACCCATTTTGACTTTGGTGATCGTGTAAGGAAGGTGAGCATCACAAATGCCAGGTTATTAGAACAAAGTATTCTTGTATTGAAGGAGGACTGGAGTAGAGCCCAATGTTCATCTACCTTTTGATACTTAATAGATATGTATCTGTATACATCGACCTAGATTCCTATCATTATTTATTAATATATTTACATGTATACATACTGTGGCAGTCACCTAATCTGGTGTCAACTTGAGAATTAAGAGTGTCGGCAAGTCTGAGCCCTGGTGGTATAGTGGTTGGGTGCAGGACTGCAGCCCAAAGGGTTGACAGTTCAAATCCAGCAGCAGCTTTCCAGGAGCAAGGCTGGGCTTCCTACTCCCACCAGGGCTGTGATGCCACAAAAAAAAAAAAAAAAGAGTGTAGGCAAATGAGACCTCTGTGTTGATATGACCTTCTGAGAATTCTGGGACATGTGGTATTTCATGCTTGGAGGCGGAGCTACTTTCTCTCTCAGTTCGCTTCCTGGGAGTCTCTCGACTGACACAGTTGACTCCCTACCAGACATCCCTGAGGAGAAGCCACATGGACCTACCCCGATGCAGCCAGAAACCTGGACCTAGAGAAGCCATGTCAAGATGTCTGCCCGAGCTGAGATGCTCACACCACCACTGGATCCAAAGCCTTTCTACCCATTGGCTTGTGGTCTTTCTGCATTTCACATCATTGCATGTGTTTCGTGAGGACTTATAGATTGGTATCAGACATATGGGCGAATATCATGTTCATTTACTTGTATATAAACCTGTCCCTTATATATGTGCATGTCTATGGATTTGTTTCTCTCGTCTACCTGGACTAACACACATGCCTATATTCATACCTCTATAAATAGCTTCTGCCTCCTAGTTCTTTCCTCTATTTCTGTTTATTTTCCTCCTGTTCCTCTATGATGTGCAACTGTCACTCAGCTCTCAGTCGTTACGCTTAGCTGCATTGTGCTTGATCAAGCCCACAAGATGTGGGCTTGCCATCCATTTTTGATCTCTTGTTCCCTCTCCCTGGGTTCATTGGCTTCTCCCTCCGTTTCACCCATCCCTTCCTTCTTGGAACTGTCAGTCCTGATGTTTTCTCCTCAGGCTTGTTTATTTTGCCTAGCTAATAGACATGAAAAAAGAAGAAGAGCAAGTGAGTGAGGAGATGTCTTGTCTCATGGTAGGCCCGGTTCTACAGTCCTCCCTCTGCTTTGGCTGCTCCAGCAGGCAGGCGTGTCATCCTCAGGGCTTGGTGGGCCAGGATTTGGTTCTCTCTCTCTCTCTCTCTTTTCCTCCCCCCCTCCCCCTCAGTTAGCTCCCACGTGTTCTGGGCAGACCTGCCACTCTCTCCAGGCTCTATATTCAGTGCAGTTCTCTGAAGTGCAATCTTCTGAGACAGGGGTTGACATAGCTGGGATTGGGGCTTCCCTACAGAACTCTTTGTTAGTTCACTGCTTCAGTCCATAGTCTGCCCTCAAGGCTTGGCTTACCAGGTTGTCGTCTGTCCTCCCTTTCCTGTGGAGACATAAACAGTACTCTCCCTGTGGGTGGGTTAGTGCACTTTCTCCCACTATCCATGTCCTCTTTTGGGCTTCCCTAAGCATCCCTCGGTTGGGTCTGACCCCTGCCTGAGTGTTGGACCTCGCCTGGAAATCTCTACCTTTAATGGCCCTTCCCCAATGACCCTTGTGCTTTTTAAGCTTACCGCGGGTCCCCCCCCCCCCCCCTGTGAACTCATGTTTACTTGTCCTTTTGTGTTTGGCTTACTGCACTTAACATAATCTCTCCCAACTCTCCCAAGGATGATATGCTTCTTGTGTTCATCACTGCTTTTTAGTCATATATATAGTGTATGTATGTACCAGAGTTTTTAATCCATTTAGTTTTTTCCCAACTCTTTGTGACTGTGAACTGGTTCACGATGAGCTTTGGAGTGTGGATGTCTGGCCGTTGTCTGTTTCTTACCTTTTCTGGATAGATGCCCAGTAGGGAAATTGTTGGGTGACATGGCAGCTTGATTTCAATTTATTTTAGTATCACCCAAATTGATTTCTGTAACCACTGCACATACCTCCATGTCTACCAGGAGTGGACGAGAGTTACTATTTCACCCAAGCCCTACATCACATTTTGATTTGTCATATTTCAAATTGGACTATCTTTGAGGGTGTTCTGTGGTATCACATAGTTATTTTAATTTGCATTTTCCTTATGGCTAAGGATTGGGAACATTTTCTCATATGTTTATTGGCCATTCAGATTTCTTTGCAGTGCTCTTAAGAAAAACAAATGTTTAAATCTCAGACTGGATTTGGCCTGCTGGCTTTAGTTGACCAATTCGTGAATCATTTCATTAATTAGTTTGCTTAGGGTGAACAAAGGCTAAAGAAATGAAATACATAAAACTACAGAAAAGACATAGTCAACCTATATGGAAAGAACTTTCTTCCCAAATGTTTCTAGCATGTTCTTTCAAAGTATTAATAACTAAACTTCACCTTTATAGTGAGCTGAAAGATGATATCAACTTGTAAAAAAGTTCAAACAATTCTGAAAATGTGAGTAATCAGGAGAACTGATGAACAGAAAGTGCAGTGATCCTGGGATCTTTCACCAGGGAGCCAGTTGTCCCATATCACCTCATAAAGAGACCATTTTGAAAGTTGCCAGTCCCTGAATTACTACCTACCTCTTAGACTTACAACCCATTTCCTCTTTGGCCTAGGGTAAATCGTGAGTACCTTATTGTTGGGCAAATAATAAGAGCACTAAGCAGTTTAATTTCACCGTATGCCTATGTCATGAATGTGGGCGTGTTAGGTATGTAGGCCTGCGCTAGTGACTTTTCTCCACATGCCACCAATTCCTTGTCTCTAAAATGGGGCTAGTAATATGGCCCCCTTGACAAAGTTTAATAAGAGCACTAAATTCTTAGGTTGCGTTCAGTTTTGAGCCTGATACGGTGATAAGCATTCCTTGCTTATTGGCTATTATTGTTACAGTGTCTGAGCTGTTTTATCTTTATTTCTTAGTGTTCTTTAATCATCAGGGTCCCCAAACACGTTCCATTTAAGAACAATTGCTATACCATAACCTCGAGGTTAAAGTAAGAGTTTAATGATTCCTAAATAGGCATTTTATTGTGTCCACATTCAATATGAAAAACCCTAGAGAGTAAACACTTTTGAAAACAAACAAAAAAACCTTTTGTAATGTAAATCATTCATATTAATGCCTCTGTTTTTTCCCTTTCCTGTTTAGAGATCTTATTTTCTTCAAATTGTATTTCAACCCCCCAACAAATGACATGGAAGAATAAAACACCACAGTTACTTGCAGTCCATCATCGTCAGAGCACTTAATTACCAAGCCCAACACTGTGCTGCCAGTCCTTCGTCCTTCACATTGCTCTCATGCTTGGTGATTTTGAAAAGACTACAGTAGAGTCTTTGTCTTCTGGGTTTTGTTTTCCTGTTTATTTAATGTACCAAGTGGAGGATTTCTCTTCAATTTCTCATTGAAGAGAACATTGTGAATTCAAAAACAAATATTGTAAAGGCTTGTTTGGTCTTCCTCTTAAAGCATAAATAATAATCATAAATTGTATGTGTACCACATCACAAAGTACAAATAAAGAAGTAAATTTGAATGCAACATTTGCTGCCTCTTTAGAGTTCACAATTTGGTAAACAAGGCAGTTTTCTCATTCACCTACAGCAAACTTGTTGTCCTCTACAGTGTAGTGAAAGTAGAAACAGAAGACAGACAGACCTGGGACAAAATTCATCTGCGTCTCCTCGTAGCTGTATTTAAGGCAGAAAGGATAGGGACAGGCCAAGGGTAGGGCTCTACCCCTCCAGGTGGGAGACTCCATAGAGCCCCTCACCTCAGCGCAGCCACCGCCCACCTGCCAGTGAAAGCTTGTATGTGCTACGGAGGACAACACTTTCAGAAGATCTTCCAGACCGGTGGAAAGAGCTGGTGATCGTCTGAAAAATCAGCCATGAAAACTATGCATCCCTTTTTGTCCCTGGGATCACCATGATCTGGGCGTCAATTCAACAGGCGCTAACAACAATGTTTTACTTCTGTAAGCCAGTTTCCTCATATATGTTATAGGCACGTTATCTCCTTCACTGAGCCATCAAACCATGATTATCACGAAAACAAATTAGCTCCAAGGGTCACTTCATAGACATAGGAAGTTATGGGCCTTAAAACCGAAGATAAACTTGAAGGCTTTTAAGTAAGGAGGACACAAATCCTACCCAAGGACATCACACATTGGCAAATCATCTGAGAAGCCTTGTGAGTTTAGCTCTGGCCCCCACAGTAAGCCTGTTACCATCTGCAATGTAGTGAAGGTAGAAACAGAAGACAGACCTCAGACAAAATTCATCGGAGTCACTTCGTAGTTGTATTTAAGAAAGAAAGGGTACAGGTAGGTTCTGATTCCACAATACAAATGGCAGGTTTGTCAGCCATGCAGGTGCCTTTCAGTGGATGCTGATTCATGGGAAACCCAGGTGTGTCAGACTAAAACTAGGCCACAGCGGCTTTCATTGGTATCTGGTTTTTTGTTTGTTTGTTTGTTTGTTTCTGTTTTTACAGTTAAAAATTGAAGCACATTTTTGTTTTCCATTCATCTGCGGATGACATTTGGGTCGTTTCTACCCTTTGGAGATTGTGAACAGTGCAGCAATGGACATTAGTGTGGGCTTTAGAGTTTTTGAGGGATAACTTTTTGGAAATAAAAAGCCAGGCCTTTCTTCCAAAGCACCTTTAAAAAGACTTGAACCTCCAACCTTTTAATAGGCTCCTAAGAAATAAAGAGTTATGCACTGTCCTTACTCGCACCCACCATGGAATTCTCTCAGAAAGATATCTGAACCCATGGCTACCAAGAGGATTCTGACTGAAGGAAACATTCAAGGAGGACCTAGAACTCCTCTTTTGGAGTATGAGGCTGTAACTCCGGACTAAGCAGCAGCCTGCCTTTGCCCCCAGCCCACAAGGTAGAGGCTCAACCAGATAGAATTCTCCCCAGCCAGTCAATATTATGCCCATGGCTGACTAATGGGACAAAGAACTGGTGAGCTACAAAGATACAGGATTCAAGACTCCTGACCAAAGTGGAATTTTTCCATTTCATGGGAATTTTTTTTCTCAAACTTTGAAAATTATATGGTATTTTAAAAATCATATAGTATTTAATTATAATCAGGACAAGAAATTGCAGACAAATTTAAAAGCATAAAAATAACAATACAATGAATGAATTTTCCATCTTGATTCATCTACATCTTATTTTTTTTCTTCTGAATCTCTCCTTTTCCCCTAAAAGCCTCCAATTTTTAAAGTCTACACTCCTTCAGGTATTCGTTTTCTGTGCAGTTTCATGTGAAGGACACCCTCCCCCCAATAGCTTTTAAAACTGTGATAGTTGTCTGTTGACTAATTCCCCCACCAGCTACTATGCTTCTCTCCTTCAAAGCATCTTTCTCTTCCATTTAGTCTGACAGAAAAATCAAAATTTTGATTATAAGGGCCCCACCTTTCCCAGCATGACTATTTTATTATGAAGTAAAAGCTTTTCCTTTGTGTTTTCTAAACCATGTATTGCTCTCTTGATTTCTTTATGTTTATTGTAAGATTTTGCCTTGGTCTTTGCTATACATATGTAAACGAGCTTTATTTCCCTATACATATCAAAACAGTGTGAATAGCTGCATCTAGTCAGTTCAAGACACTTAAACCTAGATATAAATTTGCTTCATAACATAAATTTATAAATGAAGTGATGAAAAATTCAACCAACAATTAAAAATCATAATAATAATAAAAACAAGAGAAAAACCTGTAAAGAAAAAGTCAAGTTTTACTCACTGCCATAAAAAATTGCAACAGCTTCAATGTTAGTGACACTGCCCAGTCTGTTGGTCTTTCATAGCTAGAGATGTAAATATTTTGTATTTATAAAATTAAGCTTTTTTAAAATCAGGAAAGAAACAAAAAATAATGAAAAACTACGACAATTTACAGCAGACTCACAAAAGACCATAGAATGGAAAACTGTTTGGGACAAATGTCTTGGGGAAATGTCCTGGCTGCAGCCACAGGAACCCCCTTCCAGACACCCTTCTGCAGCAGCTCTTCACCAAACTGGGAGAGCACTCTGGCTTATGAAGGGGTTATAAGGAGCCCTGGGGCATCATGAAGTTGATAGTAGGCTACTAACCGAAAGGGTGGTTGGTGTTCAAACTGCCAACTGCCAGATTTCCTAAAGATTTACAGTCTTGGAAGCTCTGTATAGGGTTGCTATCTTCACATTTGTATTAACAATTTATGCCATCCATCTTTACACACACACACACACACACACACACAAAGTATAGGCCCAAGAAAGATTTGAGCTTCTTGAGAAGTGGCATCAGAAGTCAAGTTTCCTCCAGATCCTTGACCGGCCAATCTACCCTGGTCCATGGGAGGCTTGACCTTCTAGAATCTGTAAATCAGCTACAAATATTTATATATTCATTTATAAGAAATTGTCCAAACTTTTCAGTATTAATTTTTCATAACTACCATGTGAGGAAATGGTTAGGTACTCAGACCACAATAAATGTTTTCTGATAAAAGGAATTTAATTGTTTCAAGAATCATGTTTCTGAGAGTATAAAAGACTTGGCAATCTCTTGGCCAACTTGCAATGAGTAAATACAGAGGAGGTAATCTAGGTGGAGCTCTGTTAATATACCAGAATAATGCTACCTTCACCAGCACTCCTACATGATTTTGTACATGAGAGCAGCAATCATTATAGGGGAACACAGTTATTTATTAAACACAAAGCCCTGCTGCTTTTCCTGTGTGCTCAACACAGCCTTTCCTGGTGATGCTGGAAAAAAAGAGACATGAAAATAACTGTAAAATGAAATCCTTTAACATATTTGAGGAACTCATATTTTATAAATGGGCTCACTTATGAGTGCTCAGAGAAGTACAGATGAGTTTAAATGATGAGGTGAGCCTGAAAGCATCAATGGCCCTCATTGCCCAAACTAATTTTTGCCTCTGATGGTAGACATTGTTTCCAGAATCCTCCATCATCTTCATGGCAAATAATTTCAAAGACTTCTTTATCTGATTCAGGCTTCTTGATCTAAGATGGTCCTTTCTATCAATCAACAGGAAGCCTAGAACATACCTTCCTGTTGGTTACCATTTTGCCAATACTGACACATGGACTCCAAGCCAAGGATTTTTCTTTACTATAATCTCTACATAAGCAAAGAACCAGGGCTTTCTGGTCATCAAAAGGTGAATTCAAACTATCAACCTTTTGGGTTTGCAGCCATGTGCTTACACACGTGTGCCCTTAGTGCTCCTTCATAGATGTATGCTGCTGTTTAAACTTCTAACAGGAAGCAACAAGCTAGCAATCAGCACTCACAATAACAAATCTTTTCTGCATGGAATGCCAACAGGGTCTGTTTATTCCACCTCACTGATAATCAGGCTGGAAATTAAAGGCAAAGATCCTTCTAAGTACAAAAAAGCTTTAGGTAAACACTCTGTCAAAAGTAAAGGATTAGGAAATATTAATGCCAGGCTTTGACTTATGATGCTGGGATTTTACAAATAAATATTTACAGACAACCAAGAGATTATTTTTCATACCACAGAGAGCCAGCACTGCTGTTTGCTTACCTGCAGAATTTATAAACACTGTTGCAACTCCTGTGTCCCTCTCTATTCATATTCCTCAGTCACTGAAGTTTTGCAATCTGAGTCCAGTACAGTTTGTGCTTTATTTTAAGTAATACTAAAATAATAATAATCAAACCCATTTTCCAATGACCTATTGTTGAAACAACTCTTTAACTTTCAATTTTCATCTTTATGGTGGCTTGAAATGAGCATTTAGGGGGAGGGGTACATCTCTAGCTAAATAGGAAAAATGAGGAAGCTGTACCTGAATTTTAAATTCACAATGGAAGCAATTCTTTCAAAATGTATATTTTAAGCAGCCTACAGTAATGTCATTGTGCTGTACATCAGCATCACATTTCTACTTGTGACTTAGTAAGTAACCAGATCTTGCCAATGTCGAGTATAGTCTTTCCTGCTAAGGAACTTACGCAATTTCCTCACTTATCGGGGAAGAAATATAAAAGTTGATTATTATTGTGGCCTTTCATATTCTATGACTTTTCTGAATTTCAATATTAAAAATTATCATTTTGTTTGCTATTATGACTTTGGTGAAATTTCAATTTAAAATAGTTACACTTAGGAGGCAAATGGTGCAACCGTTGGTGATATTTCAGCTCCATTAACTTCCTCTCAAAGTTTTATTGATGTATTAATAGAATCAGCATCATAAGAAAAGTGATGTGAGGAAAAAAAATTAATGGAGGTGAATTATCCAGATGGTGCCCTAAAAAGGTGCCCAATGCCTTCTTCAACTCTTTTTGTTTTTGTTTGTTTTTTGCCCTCTGGTGGTGAGAGTGGGAGGCCCAGCCTTGCTCTTGGAAAGCTGCTGCTGGATTTGAACCTCGAACCCAGTGGGCTGTAGTCCCAGGCACAACCACTACACGACCGGGGCTCAGCCCAACTCTTTTTGTTTTTGCTCCACATTTTGAACTTTTAAAATATATATTCCAGACCAGTAAATCTGTTCTCACCTGCAACTATCTTCTTTTCTACTTTGTCTATTGAATTTTTTATGATAATAATTTTTTGTATTATTCATGTCCACTGCCCTTAGTGCTCCTTCATAGATGAATGCTGCTGTTTAAACTTGTAACAGGAAGCAACAAGCTAGTAATCAGCACTCAAAATAACAAATCTTTTCTGAATGCAATGCCAAGAGGCAGTTATTCGATTGTTTGCACCAGTTTTGAAAGCTAGTGATGAAGAAATTGAAGAATTCTACTAATGCCTCCAGTCAGAAATTAATCAAACATGCATTCAAGATGCATTGCTAATTGTTGACGATAGGAATATAAAAGTTAGAAACAAAGAGGAAACAACAGTAGTTAGAAAATGTGGTCTTGGTGATATAAAGCTGGAAATCATGTGATAGAATTTTGCAAGACCAATGACTTGCTATAGAAAATACTCCTTTCCAACAATACAAATGATGACTACACATACGGACTTCTCCAGATGGAATATGCCGAAATCAAATTGACAACATCTGTGTTAAGGGACAATGGAAAAACTCAATATCAGCAGCTAACATCGAACCAGATGCAACTGTGGAACAGATCATCAATCACTTATCTGCAAGTTCAGGTTGAAGTTGAAGAAAATATAAAAAAGTACACATGAGCACCGTGAGTCTATTCTGTTGGAACTTACAGACCAGATTTGATGCATCAAACAGCAATCACAGATGACTTCATGAGCTGTGAAATCATCCCAAGAAGATCACTTCGATGAAAGCCCAAGATCATTGAAATACAGAAAAGAAAGGATGCAAAGATCAGAAGAGGCTCTGAAGCTGCCTTTTCATGGTACAGTAGCTAAGCAAATCGAAGACATGAGAAAGTCAAAGAGGTGCCTGATTTAAGAGAACAGCGCTTGGCTGTGAAATTTTGCTTTGCAATCAGGAACAATGCCACAGTAACCACTGTAATGTTGAACACAGCTTGCAAGGAGAGTGATCTGGGAAAAAGTCTAGTGTCCAAGTGGTTTTCTCATTTCCTGCAAGGTGGAGTGTGGATTGAAGACAAACCTCATTCTGATCACTCATCAATTTCCCGAACAGATGCAAATGTCCACAGAATGCTCAAAGACCATTGGCAGACCGTTGAAGAGAGGGGAAATTATCTGGATTGTCTTGAGACTCAGTTCAGGGAATTTTAATGGAAGATTTAGGAATGGGAAGGGGGCGCTGTGAATTTGTGCCTCGGTTCCTCCTGAGCATGACATGGCAGTTCTTTGAGAGAACAGCTCCAAAGTAATTGGACTCCCCTGCCCCAAGACCATTACTGGTGACGATGTGCATGGTGTTATTCCTAAGACCCTAAAAGCAAACATCAGCCAATCCAGCAGAAGATGCCATTGTCATCTCACCACGCCCCCAACACACATGCAAGTTCATCAAGTGAAATCAAAGATCAAGAGGATGCTCATTTGTTTGTTTGTTTTTTGCGGTGAGGTGGATAGTGTGCTTGGTGTTGTTCTGTCAGGTCAGACTGTTAACCAAACTTTGTGGGGCAGTGGTTCTTAATCTTCCTAATGCTGCAACCCTTTAATACAGTTCCTCATGTTGTATTTTGTTGTTCATAACTGTTATTTTGCTACTGTTATGAATCAGGCAACCCCTGTGAAAGGGTCATCTGACCCCCAAAGGGGTTGTGACCCACAGTTTGAGAACAACTGCCTTCGTGGGCTGAGCAACCCTTTCACAGGGGTGACCTAAGACCACGGGAAAACACAAATTTCTGATGGGTTTAGGAACCGAGACACGACTTCTCTATCCATCTCAGATGGGTCTGCCCACATGTAGATATGCCCACATACTAGTAACTAGCATGAAGACTATTACACATGCTATACCATGCTTCAAGACAAAATTTCATTTATTTGTTATTAGATATAAATATTTCACAATATAGGATTACGTGTTCTTTTTGTGATTGTGGCAGTCATGATTGACTTGATGTCAATTTCATTATTGGATGTTGGGGTGGAGTCTAGCCTGTCAATCTGGAGATAGCCAATGAGTATCCAATAAGGCCTCTGTAGGGCATGGCTTTCCCCTGAGAATTCTGGGAAGTTTTGTGGTATTTCCCTTGTGGAGATGAGAGACTCTCTTCCCAGTTGTTGGTAGTTGCGTGACTGAGAAGACAAGATGACAGAATGCATATCAATCCTGATTTCTGAGAATGGAGGAGCCAGAGGAGAAGCCACATGGGCTTTCCCCGATAGAACCAGACCTCTGGGGCTGGAGAAGCCAAAGAGAGACCCCTGCCAGTGCTGAGATGTTTATACCACCAATGGATACTGCTGATGGACCCTGAGCCCTGGAAAGGAGGAGCCATGGGGACACCCCTGCCAGCACCAGGATGCCTCTACCCCAGCTGGATACACAAGACTCTGCACCCATGCCCCTGTGACTTTGTCAGTTGGAAGGAGACTTCATAGACTGGGATCAGACATGCGGGCTAATATCGCACTTATGACATTGGACTGGACTGGGTTGGGATGCTTTCTCAATGTTCTGTTCCTCTTGTATATAAACCTTTCCCTTATATCCATATGCGTATTTATGAATTTGTTTCTCTAGTCTACCCGGACTAATACAGTGATGAATCCCTATGTTTTAATTATGTTCAATTTGTAACAATGAAAATACATCCTGCATATCAGGTATTTACATTATAATTCATAATAGTAGCAAAATTACAGTGATGAAGTAGGAACTACTATAATTTTATGGTTGGAGGTCACCAGAACATGAAGAATTGTATTAAAGGGTTGTGGCATTAGAGAGGTCGAGAACCACTGATTTAGAGGTTCTGAAAAGATTGCATAACATTGTGGGACAAAAAATAACTAAATTCGTGGCAGATGGGTGACCGGCTTTGCCACCATGACAATGACCCTCCTCAAACAGACTTCTCAGTGTGCCAGTTTGAGGCAAAAAACCAGCACGCCTCTCTTGCCCCACACACCTGCTACCCCTCAACTCACTCCTTGTGACTTTTTTTTTGTTTCTGAGAATGAAGAGGTACACAAAAGGACAGTGATTTGACAATGTAAAAGAGGTGAAGAAAAAATAAGGATAGAAAAAATGTCAAAAGAAAAAAGAAGAGTCAGCATCCAGACAGAAGAGCTTCAAAAATGTTTTTAAGAATGGAATTGCAGATTTGACAACTGTATTAAGAGTAATGGAGAGTACTTTAAAGGTGACATGGTTGTTTTATTTAAAAAATTTAATACACAGCTTTGAAAATATTCCTATTTTATTAGTGTATGCTCTCTTATTTATGCCCATTTCAAGGAAAGGTGATCCAACACAATGCTCAAACTATAGTACAGTATCAGTCATATCACATGCAAGTAAAATTTTTTCTGAAGCTCATCCAACAATAGTTGCAGTTGTACTTTGATAGGGAGCAGCCAAATGCTTTTGCAGAATTCATAAGGGGATATTGGAAAAGGGATATCATTGTTGCTGTCAGATGTATCTTGACTGAAAGCAGAGAATACCTGAAAGATGTTTTTTTTTGTTTTATTGAATATGCCAAGATTTTTGACTGTATGGATATCATAATAAACTATGGATTGCCTTGAGAAGCACAAGAATTCTAGAATACTTCATTAAGGCCTTGTGGAACTTGTCCATGGATCAAGAGGTAGTTGTGTGGACAGTAAAAGGGAATGCTGGTTTGGGAATGGAAGGCGTATGTGATGATTGTAGTCTTTCACTATAATCATTCATTCTGCATGCAGACAAATAATCAGAGAAGATGACTTTAATCTGAAATATGTAGATGACAGAACTTTCCAATCTGAGATTAAGGAGCACTTGAAACAGTTGCTTATGGTGATCAAGGATTACAACTTTCCATATGGCTTACAACCCTGCGCAAAAAAGATGAGAATCCTCACATCTGGACCAATAGGTATCATGATCAATGGAGAAAAGGTTGAAGTTGTTGGGGATTTTGTCTTCCCTGGATTCACAATCAACACTCCTGGAAGCAGCAATCAAGGGTCCAAAATGACTCATTGCATTGGGCAAATCTACTGTATAAGACTTCTTTAGAGTGTTTAAAAGAAAGGCTACTGTATATACTTGTGTATAAGCCAAGTTTTTCAGCACATTTTTTGGTGCAGTTTTTGTGGTAAAATTAAGTGCCTCAGCTGATATGTGGGTTGACTTACACTAAAGTATATTTTGAGGTCTAAGGTGTGCCCAACACAAGTCAGGGTATTTTCAATTGCTTTATATGCACGTATAAGTTGTATAGTGAAGAAATTGAATCTAAGAAGAATCGATGCCTTTGAATTGTGGTTGCTGACAAAGAATATTGAAATAATCCAGATGGCCCAAAGAACAGATAAATCTGTCTTGAAAGAATTATGGCTAGAATGATTCTTGCTGGCAAGGATGATGAGATGTTGTCTCATGTACTGAGGATGTGCTGCCAGGAGAAAGCAGTTCCTGGAGAAGGACCCCGGACTTGATGACGTAGAGGAGTCATGAATGAGAGGAAGGACCTCCAGGTGATGGGTTCACACCATGGCTGCAGCAGTGGGCTCAGTCATGGGCATAGTTCTGAAGATGGTGCAGCACTAGACCGGGTTTCGTGCGGTTGTGCAGAGAGTAACTATGGGTCAGAACTGACTACTGTCACCTAAGAACAATTGCTACTGTGTGGATACTGACTCTATAAATGGTTTGTCAAGAGGTAAATCTCTATGGGAACAGCCCCTTTGGACCATTCATCCTCTGTTTAGTAGTCTAATTCTTATTATATCATAAATATAGTAAATCATTTAATTACATGATTATATACACATGCATATATGAGTAGATGTATTTTAAATAAATCATTTTACTGGGGACTCATGCAACTCTTGTCATGATCAATACCAATTATGTGCAGACCACATTAGCGCATTTTAGCCATTATCATTCTTGAAACATCCTCCTACTTAGACCCCCAAGTAAATATACTTTTAGCAGAAAGTTTTTATGCTTTAATTTTATTTCTGAGATTTATTATGAATTCTTTACTTCATAGAGATTAACTTAACTCACCTTGTGTTGCACGATTTGCTTACATTTATCCCTTCCTTGCTCTTGTTCAGGGGTCGGCAAACTCTTAAGACCAAAAAGTCAATTCTGTCCCTCCCAACAACTTTAAAATTACTCAAAAACCTTAGATATGTTTTTCCAAGCAAACAAAATCATCGTGATATGAACTAATAACCTTCAAGTGTTTTCAATGTTACTTCAGAGCCACACATTCATACTGAAAGCGCTGCATATGACTTCCTAGTCACAGATTGCCAACCATTGCTCAGGTCATTTACTACTAAATTGCGGTAGATTTTGGTTTTCCATCATGTCATAGCAGGGAGTGTTTGCTCTAGGGCACCAGCGGTGAATGAGCCGATCC
Organism: Nesogale talazaci; assembly: GCA_004026705.1. Lineage (NCBI taxonomy): Eukaryota > Metazoa > Chordata > Mammalia > Afrosoricida > Tenrecidae > Nesogale > Nesogale talazaci. The sequence goes on along the minus strand of PVJH01002715.1, from coordinate 49,424 downwards.
CTCAGTGCACTTCACCTGAAATTCTGGGAGAGAGAGCGTCATACCTTAGTGCTCACCAGGTACAGAAAATGTTGTAAATAAGTCCATACTGCTGATGAAGGCAGTAGTGGCCAAAGGTTAGATTTCTCACCTTCATTGCCAGAGACCTGAGTTCTATTTCTGGCCAATGCATCACAAGTGCAGACGCTATGCATCTGTCAGTAGTGAATTTCGAGACTAAGATAGATTAGGATCTGCTTGCAAAAATGAGAAGATGAAAATCCTATGGGTTCTAATGATAACATCTCGTGGAATGGCACAGGGCTAGGCAACAGTGCATGGTGCAAACATAAGGGCAGTAATAACAACAAACCCATTTTGCCCTCTGCTCCTAGTCAACTGATTGGGACAGGGAAAGCCCCAAGGACCGAAGCAAGTACATGCAGTCTCTTATTGCTTCATCTATTCCTTTTCCTGCAGTAACAAAATACCAAAATGTGCTCCCCCTTGACAAAAAATGAGCCCTGTCAGACACCAACTACTGCAGGCTACAAGGCACCAATCTTCTCCCTGGGATTCTTGCCACCTGTAATATCTGTGCCACTCTCCACCAGCTTGCCTGTTGTATTAGACTGGGTTAGCTAGAGAAACACATTCCATGGAACTCATACATGTTTATGAAAGTGCTTTATATCAAGAAGTAATTGCATATCAATAAAACATCCAGCCCAGTCCATAAGTCCAATCCTAGTCTACAGGCCATCTTCAGACACATGAAGCCGCAAGCAATGATGCAGAATGTAGGAATATCACAAGTCAGTGAGTGGGTACACAGGACCATGGAACCAACGGCATTCAGTGCATCTTCAAGCCTCTGGCAGCAACCAGGGTCTGCTAGCAGAAAGGTGAAGGTCGAGAGAGGGGCGGGAATTTCCCCAGGATCTTCCTTATGAGACTCCCTGCCTACAAAGATTCACCATGAAACCTGATTGACAGGCTAAACTCCACCGCTACACTTTTACATATCTTCAAGGTGACATGAAAGTAAGTAGCTGCCACACTTGTCATGTTAGCTTGAGTTCGCAAGAGAGGAAGTAGAAGGGACCCAGAAGCAGTTGGTCAGACCACTTGAAGTATGATTTGTAATTGGTCTTTTAGCAGGCTGTTGTGTATTTTTATGTGTACAAAGTTAGCTCTCTATAATACATTTTTTTTCTTTTCATGAAGAAATACTCATAAATTAATTTGCTGAGTTCTTGGTTTTTTTTTTTTCAACCTTTCCAAAACAACCTATGATGAGGGCCAGATTAATGCATCTGAGGATCCTAAACACTGATAATGGGTGGTGTCCCTTCCTCTGTAGACTCATACATTCCAATGGGATATGTGACTTGTATATATATATGTGTGTGTGTATATATATTCATATATATACCTGTATATAAGTGTGTGTATTAGCTATTTATGATGCAATTTACTTTCAAATGTGGCCATAATAGTTATGTCAGTGAAATGAGGTAAATTAGATTTAAAAATATTAGTGGATATGGGAAACGAAGATTTTGTATTATAGGAGATATACTTCATTTAAGAATATATATTTCACATACTTGCCAACAAAGAAAATGAATCAGTGAACTTTGTTGATTCAATAATAATATAATGTTGTGTTGATCTCTCATAACAAAAAAATGCCTTCACCAACTTTGCTTTAAACAGCTCATATGTCAATTTCTAGTGTTTGTTTTGAAATAAATGCTATAATTATAAATGAAAGGGTGCTATAAAAGAAAATTTAATCAGAAAACAAACATTACAACACATTGTTATATTTTAATTTTAGATTGATCTTTCAGCTCTAACATGTGATAATTAAAACCATTTCTTCCTATCTTTGCTCTTACAAATTATTTAATGATTTTAACACAATTAAGCTGCCAAACAATATCATTTTCTGTACATCAAAATGGCAATGGCTTCAGTCTTTTTTGGATCATTGTTGAACACTGAGAACTTTTGAGTTTCTTTAGGTATGAAAATGAATGTTAGGTTGTGAAGTTGTGATCATTAGAGTTAGAAAAATGCATAATTCAAGTTCAAGATTGAAAGTGCACATTGTAGGGCTGAGCCCCGCTGGCGTAGTGCTTGAGTGCAGGACTGCGACCCACTGGTTTGGCAGTTCAAATCCAGCAGCAGCTCTCAGGAGCAAGGCTGGGTAGCTCCCACAACCACCAGAGGGCAGTGATGCCAAAAAAAAGAAAGTGCACATTGTACCTTATCTCTTATTATTTAATCCATTATCTTTTCATTTTATTTTCCCACAATTTTTGAAGCCCTCTTGTCTATGCTTCTCAGAAACATAAACTCACGGACAAATTGAGTCAATTTACATTTCCTGAATCTGGACTTAGTTTTCATGTAAGAATGATTTCATCAAATTTCTCCATAATTTTTTGCATTTTAAGTCATTAGGATAATCCTATACCTGTTTCTTGGATGCTTTCATATATTCTCATCAGGTAAATCCACATTATTTAAGAAGGAAAATCTATTTGCAATACCATCATAGACTTTCACCCTTGCCTTCATGCAAGAGTTAAGTGTGTCAATGACGTAATATGTTTCTGTTCAAAATTGATCTCTAGTACTCTGTGTTTCTGGAACACATTGGATATTTACTTGTTACTTTTTGATGCTTCTTTGATGGTGAATTGTCTGATAATCTGCAGTTGGTAGTATTAGTTTAGTTATGATTTCAAATCTTCTCTTCAATTTTGTAGATACATACTAATGATTGGTAGAATTTTGTGCATATTTAAAAACTTCTCCTGAATCCAAGAGAGTTTGACTTGCCCAATGAAAATGTTGAATTTTGGGGTACTGTTTTTGGCTTCTCTTTTTGTACTCCTTTTTGTATCAGCTCTTTACCAATATTTTCTAAGACATGTAGAATCTGAGCATATAATTCCAGGACTATACTCAGTACTACAGCATGCGCTTCCTTAGTATGTGCTAGAAAAGCATTTTTGATATTCAAGCAAATCCTAAGTATACTTTAGGAACTTCTCATTGTTGATCAGGGGTGGCACAAATTGTGTAAAGTAACTGAACCAAAGCAAAACCAAGCCCTTTGACTTTGAGCAGTCTCTCACTCACTGTGAGTTGGAGAGCCATAGATGTTTCTAGACTGCAATTTCATACTGCAGCAGATAACCTTATCTTCCTCAGAGTGCCAGGCAGGTTTGAATCACTGACCCTGCAGTTAGCAGCCTACCGCTTAAATCCACCATGTCACCGGGACACCTCAGCATTAAGGAAATAGCACGTGCTCCGACCACAATCTACTGTGCTATGACCTATGTGATTAAGTGACTGCACATGATATTATATGAGGATGGCATAAAATTTTCTCTTGCATGCTTTGCTAGCACCATGACATATTGGTGACATGGCCATAAGAATGATCTCTGCACTTAGAAAAATCAATTTTTTCAAAATTCATTTAAATATTGACATACTTGCTTTGTAATTTATTCACAAGTATGTCCTTTTAAGTTAGTAAATATGATAAAATCACACATCAGGCTTCCCATATGTTGGAGATACATGTCCTGAAATGAGATGTTTTGTTGTTGTTTAACCACATGAGTTCACTGAGGTAAGTTCGAACAATGGAATGAGGAAAATGTACACATCACGCAGCTGATGGGAAGCTCATCAATGAAAACAATAGTGAAAAGCTAAGAAACTGAATAGGGAATAAGAAACTGAAAAGGGAATACGTGGGCAATCAGCAATAAAGAAGGGTGATCATGCAGAGGAAGAACAAAGAGATGTGTGAGACATATTAAAGATAAAACACATGTGTGCATCAAAAACCTACATCAAGGGAGTAATAAGAGAACCCACAGACTGGGAATGGATATTTCGTAATGACATACCAGACAACGGTCTTATTTCTAAAATCTATAGAACCCTGCAACTTTACAATAAGAAAAAAAATCCCACTGAATAGTCCCCGGTGGAGGTGAGTGAAAGAGCTGAACAGAAGATTCACAAAGGAGGAAACCTGAATGGCTGATAAACATACAAGAAAATGTTCCCAATCATTAACCATCTGGGAAATGCAAATTGAGATATGACCTAGCACCCACCAGGATACCCCAATTCAAGAAACAAAAAGCAACAAATGTTGACAGGGGTGTGGCAAGACAGGAACTCTCATTTCTCTGGTGGTTTTGTAGGCATGGACAGTCACTGTGGAAAGAAATGTGGTGACACCTACATCAGATGGAAATTGAGTTACCTACCTTACTATCCAGCAATTCCGCTACTGGACATAGACCCAGAAAAAATAAGAAGCAGGGCATGACCTGTGCTCCAATATTCATCACTGCACAGTTTATAATCACAAAAAATCATAAACAGCTTTAAGTTCTCTCAATAGATGAATGGCTTTAAAAATTCTGGTATAAACACCAAATGGAGTGTTACGCATCCCTCAAAAGCAGTAAAGAAACGATGAAGCCTCTCATCTCACATAAAGTTGGAGCCCTCCCCTTCCTCCTCAGTTCCCTTCCCCAGAAATTTCAAGACTTGTGAATTTCATAACTTAGGAATTTCATAACCTAAAGCAGGTGCACAACTTTTGCTATATTTCCCTTGCTTAATGTTTAGCCAAACTTTGGACTCTAGTTGAAGGGCTGGGTTGTGGAAAGACCGGCAGGCTGAGACTCTGGAGAACTTCTGCAGGCTGACTTCCTGGCTTCTAATGGAGAAGGCAAGAGGACCATGGGAGAGAAGCGGCAAAGGAGAGAAGCGCAAGGAAATCTGGTTTCACTACCAAGGATGCCACCTGAGCCGTTTCAACCCTCGGGATTACTGGGAAATATACTGCAATTTTGCAATCCAATATTCTGCAGAAAACCAGATTACTAGACATCTTCTGTAAAAATTGGTTCAAGATATTCTGCCTGGATGCGTGAAGGGAGACCTCTGATGACATTGGCTCTGGCCCCACTGCCTATCAGCTCCTCACGGACCTCTTCACCAGCACCTACACAGACCAGAACCTGCAGGAATTGGAGAAGAGGTTGAAGAAGAAGCCTGGGGTCTTGGCCTTGTCTCCGGTTGTAAATTATGTGTGAGCTTGAGGAAAACAGAGTCAAGGGGCCTGAGAAGGAGGAGAAATGGCCATGGGTGGTCTAGCAGGTTGTGGAGTGTGATGTGGCCCAGCCCCAGCCCCTGGGGCCCATTTTCTGCACCAACCCCCCAAGCCTGCCCGGAACTCCCCACCTACTGCGTGGCCCTCAGGAAAGTTAGGAGCTGGCTTCTGCCAGGGGACTTTCCTGGTGATGATGGTCAATGCCTGGAAGAGCAGCTGCTATGTGACTGGCAAGCAGAGGTTCTTCAGCCTCTCCCTGGGCCAGGATTCTGTGGAGGCTGCTATGAGGGAGTCTGGCTACAGGATGGAACCATCCCATGTGATCACTGCCCACAGTGAAGGACTCTTCTCACTGGTGGCAGCAAGCTGAGCCAATCTGTATGATGCTTTGTGACGTCCATTAAAGCAATCCCTTTGTGGGGGAAAAACAAGAGTTGGAGGTTATTTTGTTGAGCAAAGTTTGGCAAGCACAGAAGGGGAAGTAAACCATGAGTCCACTGAGGTTAAGTTCAAACAGCAGAATGGGCGTAGTCCTGGGCAAAATGCACACATAGCATGCTTGCCAGTTTGAGGACCAGACTCCCTGACAAGAGCCAGACTCGGAACAATGATGTCTGCATCATCATTGGAAAACAAAAGAAAAAGCATAGATAGCAACTGTGACTTTTCGGTCTACAGAAGGGTAGAGAAGGAGAAAAGGTGGCAATGGGGGTACAGGACACTAATCTACTCAGAGGGAGGGTATTGTTTATGCATTCACAGGAAAGAGAGACAGAAGACCTCCTTCTGGTGCACTAAACCTTGAGGGAGTTATTCCTGTTCAGAGCAACTCATCTGCAGTGAGGACTGCAAAGCTGGACCCAGTGTGTGACATGACACCCCCTCCTGACACCCCTCCTGAAGATGCCATTCAGGAAGCATGGCTGGTATAGCCTGTCGACATGGAGGCAAACCAAGATGGCAGTGCAATGGACCAGCAAGGGGAGCAAAGGCACGAAGTCCCTGAGGAATCTCGATAGCAGACATCTGACTAGGGGGGGGGGGACAATGCTTGGCACCCTGTCTGAACTGGCTGGGGGGATATGCACAAGGGGGTTGCTCTGAAAGTTCAAAGTGTACTGGGTGTTGGGGATGGGTGGGGAGGCACTAGACCTCTCCAGGCTTGACTGCAGGAAGAGCAAAGGGGTTTTGTAGAAGGCGCACCCCTCACACACAAAGGCTGAGGATTGAAAAAGTATAAGTGCCATTGAGTAAGTGGATTCTGAAAGAAAGAGGGAATGAACCGGATGATTTTATCAGGGTCTGTTCTTTAATTAACAGAGGGATACTCATCTCCTTGGGTTCACAAGAGTTAGACATGGAGCTATTAGCATTGCCCCCCCTTTCTCTTTTTGTCTGCATAAGATAGGAAGGATAAACTCCCAAGGAGAGGCAATGGGAACTCAGGTTGAGGGTGGGGGTGATGAGGAAGAGAGGAGCGGAGAAGTCAAGGGAAAGAGAGCAGCAAGTCAATAACGACAGGCAGAGGGGACTAGCAAGGGAGCTAAGCATGATGGTGAAGAGGGGTAATGAGGAGGGAGTAGCATTCCAGGTCACGTTGAATCAATCGAAACATATCTGAGAGGAATTGCTGAGAGGGGAATGATGGGTAAGTATGATAGTGGGGCAGGAGGAAAAGAAAAAGAAATAGAGGAAAGAAGAAGAAAATAAAAATTACATATATAGTTATGTATGAATGTAAATATATAAATAAGTATTTTTCTATGTGTGTGTATATATATAAATGCACACACAGATATATATATATATATATATATATATATATGCAACAAGGTAGCCAAAGGACTTTGCAGTCAAATACCTTACCACTGATCTATACCCCCAGTAGCTGATAGATTTTGGGCCTCTATTCTTAACCTCAGTGAAAGAATCATTTGTTCTAATAATGTGGCAATGTATGATGCTCACCTTACTGTTATTATTGCTGAATGCAAATATGGGTGTATAAACAAGTGTGGTGAAGAAAACTGTGCCTGGCTATTACAGATACTGTGTCTGGGATCTTAATGGCTTGAAGTTTAACAAACGGCCATGTAGCAAGGAAGCAACAAAATCTGCATGGAAGAAGGACACCCAGCCTGTGTTGTCATGAGGTGTTGCTGGGTATAGGTATTAGAAGTTCAAAAGCAGGCAACCGAATTGACATGAAGGAGCATAGACAAAGTGGAGACCCCAAAACCACTTGTAATATAATCGGACAGTCCTTCACAGAAGGGCCACATGGAAGGGATGATAAATATATCCAGGGCATAGTATAGTACTGTTGAAAAACATAAGTTTCCTCTAGTTTTTTAATAATTTCTTACTCTATTATTATGGTCTTTGTTTTATCTCATTAACCCTGTTAGACCTGCATATGTTCATGTGTATAGTTAAGATTGTCTGAGGTATGAAATCCAAGATTGATAAACCTTTCAGGAATTGTAATAGGAGTAATGATTCCTGGAGGGTACAGAAAGACAGGTGGGGAAAGGAGGAGGGGGAACCGATAGCAAGGATGACTATATAGCTCCATTTGGTAATGATTGAAAAAATGGTGGGTGAATAGATGCATTGGATGGTGTAAGATATGAGGTGAGGAGGAATAACAATAATAATAATAATATTTAATATAATAACAAGGGCTCTTGGGGGTGAGTGGGGTAGGGATTAAGGGGAGCCAATATCAAAGAATGCAAGAAGAAAGAAAATGATGGTGGCAACAATTGTACAATCATGATTGATCTATTTGAACTATGGGTTTGTTACAATATCAGTAAGAGCTCCTAATAAAATGGGGAAAAATTAGCAGATGTGTGAGAAAAACTGAAGTAGTGAGCTACTTTTCAACATTTTTTTCCAACTTTTTTTTGTTTTTTGGGGGGGAGCATCACTGCCCTTTGGTGGTCTTGGGAGCTACCCAGCCTTGCTCCTGGAGAGCTGCTGTTGGATTTGAACCGCCAAGCCCACGGGCCGTAGTCCCGCAGTCAATCACTATGCCACCGGGGCTCAGCCCAACCTATGCATATTTCATTAAAAATATTTGATCACATTTTATTGTTTATTAATGCTTCAACTGTCATTTTAGACATATATGATGGGTTGCCCTTTCCTTACCACATTATGAAATGTGATCTGCTAAAAATTGATCTAACTGAGCAAATTCAAATGTATAATAATTTCTATTTTGTGGGTACCAATCACTTCATATCCTCCTTAAAATGGTTCACATTTGATTGCTATGAGAACAACAGAACATTCCAAAACAACTTTCCAGTATGGATATTTGCCATCAATTTGTGTTTCTCACTTGTGAAATATGTCAAAACTGTCTTCATTTAAACATGACAGTCTCTGTCTACATGCTTATAAGCTAAGTACTAAATTCATCTCTAGTAAATCAAGAATCAAATAATGTAGGAATGATTTTGAAAACAAAACAATTTATTGACAGAGAATACAGTGGATCTTCCTGTGAAAATTTTCACCATTAGTTCTGCACCCTTGAAAAGGATTCTGGCTGCAGAGACTTTCTTTTTACTTTTTTTTAACCATCCATAGATTTTCAATATGTATTTTCAAATGGTATACTGTGATGTTGACTGTTATTTCTTTCTCTTGATCATAATATATATTACTAGAAGAAAAAGTATTCACAGAACAAGGTCTGCATTTTTGCTACTTATATGACCTGCAGATGAGATCATGCTAGATTCTCAAGAAGTTTCTCTTTCTACCATAGCAAGGTTTTTACCACAGCATGGAATGGGTGCAGAATGCTAGACGAATTCGGGTACATTCATGTTTCTGTTAGTGATTGCAGAGCCCTGGTGGCATAGGGCTAATGTGTTGAGCTGCTAATCGCAAGGTCAGCAATTAGAAATCACCAGTGGCTCTGAGGGAGAGAGATTGAACTTTTGGCTCCTGGCAAGAGTTACAATCTGGGTGACTCATGAGGCCAGTTCTACTCTGGCCTGTAGGGTTTCCTGAAGTCAACGTGGACTTGATGGCAGTGAGAGGAGGAAAGGGGAGTCATTTCAGCACGAGCAGAACTAGTACATCCTCTACGTTCAAGTGTTCAAGGAAGAAGTCTTCATTGCACTTTTCTGGATATGGAATCATGTTTCTTGGGCTGAGCCCTGCATCCCACAGGCTTGGCAGTTCAAATCCAGCAGCAGCTCTCTAGGAGCAAGGCTGGGTCTCCTAGTCCCACCAGGGCAGTGATGCCCGCAAAAAAAAAGAAAAAAAAAAGAATTATGTTTCTTTTCCAATTTGACTCTACTGTAGCAAATAAATTAGAATCATTTGAATTAAGGAAAATGAATAAAAGGGATATCTCCAAATAAAGCTTACAATTGAATGTGGATGCTAATTCAAAAAGTTACATTGGAAACAGAGTAAATTAAAAAAAAATTTATTTGGAAAATGTAACTTTGTTCTTTAGGTCTAAGATAATTTTTAAAAAGTGCTTGCAAGGCAGTATAAATAATCTCATTTGTTGTACAGTCTTTGTTGGTCATTCCTTCACACGGGTACTGTTTTCTTGAAATAATTTGTTAAAAAATTTGTGCACTCACTTTCTGTCCCTTGATGCTGCAGCGTCAATTTATTGGACTATTGCCAACAACTGATCAGGTGAGAGAGATTACAAAGAGCATGATACTAAGAGCAGGTTATGCCCTCTAGATATGTTTTGACTCACTGCTCAGCACTGGACCAAAGATGTCAAGACCCACATCATTATGGTGTCTCATGAGTGAGTTCTCAAAACAGGTGTGAATGTGAGGTTATTCCCAAAGTGTATGCAACGAAAAGGAAAGTACATTTGCTATAATATACAAAATTCATGAAGTGCACATTTTATTTCATTGTGGAAATGTTCAACATCCATTTTGGAGATCCATGCAAAACTGATGTACCAATAATTTTACTTCTTGATTATAAGTTTGTTTTGTGAGTCATAGAAATATCAATCAATTTCATAAAACAAATCAGCCCCAGAAAAAATGAAATAAATGCATATAATTTTTATTATCTAAATATTCATTTAATTTATTTCTTTGAGAAACTATTTAATTTCCTTATGCACAGACAGGTAAATATTCTGACAAAATAGAATGTTAAAATACTTGTCATTTGTGGCTGTTTTGGGAGTTGATGTTAGAGACAAAATTATTTGTTGCACAGATATGCAAATGAGCCTGACACAATGGATGGATCTATGACTTGTGGTAAGTTTTGTACAAGTCCTCAATAAAATGAGTTAAAAATTATTTGTTGCAGAACAAACATATATTTTGCAAAATAAAAAATATTTAATCTTGAGTTCACTTAATATTCCTAATACTTCCTTTATTGGTATAGAGTAATATATCAAGTATCATGTGCCAGGCAACAGACAATAAAATCAAAATTCATCAGAGACATAAATTAAAACTTTTGGTGTTAGATCAATATTAATATTTCCAGGATTTGGGACATGTTATGTTAGTATTATATTTAATTACTATCATATCAGCATAATATTAAATGTATATTAGATTGTAATCATGTATATACCAAATACATTTTAAAGATAGTTATTGTTTACAAAATGTAGGACATAACTATCCAAAAGTGTTATATAGTTTAAATATACAGCTTGATTAACTTAATTGGAATGGTTCACTTACTCCAGTTTCCTTGATTTTTGTGTTAGTCATGCGGCAATTAACTTTCCTCTGATTGTTAATCAGGACGTAGGCAAGAGTGCACTATTGTGTTTGTATCATGGCAAAGAGCATCATGGGCTTTCCTGACTGTAATTGCTGGACGAGTAGATGTCAAGACTCACATCGTTACGATGCCATGAGTGAGTTCTCAAAGGAATTCACAAGAGGGGTCTCTTAAAATGAGTCTGAGACCTTTCATCTATTAATAGCATCTGACCTTATTCAGTAACTGTGCATTTTTTAATCCAACTGCACATTAGATGAATGCAGCAAGAGTTAGAACTTGACAGTCGACGCCCACTTAGTTTACTAGAAAGACTCTACTCCCAAGAGATCTGCCAAGATAGTGGTTCTTGCCAGGTGTCTTCCAAGTTGGTTCCACTAGCACCTCTATAGAATAAAACACGGAGTGGTCTTACACCAGCCTCGCTACTGTTATGTTCGAGAGAGCAGAATTGCAACCACTGTGCCATTCCATTGCCTTAGGGTCTTCTTGTGTACTGACTCGCTATCGTTACCAACACTGCCTAAGAGGAATTGTTCCCTCCTGGTAACAGGTACAAAGTATGTGAGACACTCTTGCCATGCTCTCTGTTAAGAAGCTATAGTAATAATTTCTTTTGTAAGAATTAATAGCAGACTAGTTAGTCCTAAGGGGTTGGAGAAAAACTTTGTCCCAAATGTCCAACTCTTCCAAGATGCTATTAAGATATATCTTTTCCCACTCATCCCTTAAGCATATTTCCTCATATTCCTGGGTTCTGTGGATCACTGCAATGTCCCACAGTAATTTTGATGCTATGTGGTAGCAGGTGCTGTTCAGTTCAAAATATGAAGTTCAGGCAGAGCTGAGATAATATAGATTCCAAAGCCATAAAGCCACAATCCCCAAATGTCCTAAAGCCACAGTAAATCTTCTTATATCTAGCAAAGTTCATTCACAATTAGAGGCCTGGATTTCCCAGGGAGGCAATATGCCATTTTGCATAGATGACAAAGTACAAATCCTGGTGACAAAGTGGTTACAAGTATGGCTGCCATTCTTAAGGTGAACAGATAAAAGCTTCCTGCCATTCTGCAGGAGAAAACTTAGATTTCTACTCCCATAAAGCATTGCAGTCTCAGAAACTTGCCTCAGGGATTCATCATTGACTCAATTATAGTGGCTTTTTAACCTGGATTGATATTCCACAAAGGATGATGTCTTAAATCACACCTTCTACCAAGGTAAAGTCAAGGATGACCCCAAGGGAACAATGGCTGTTGCTTGATTCACCCTTTCTACTAAATTGGGGACTTAAAGATGCTCTCATGAAAACAAAAGATGTGGCTAAGTTCACACCCTCCACCTCAGTCTCAATCACACCCCCACTCCTCTCTATCAGGACAGAGAATAGTCTCCAAACTGGGACCATAGCTACAGGCTTACAAAACCAGAACCACAATATATCATTTAAGGAACGATGGCTAGAAGGGCCATATTGATTGACCACAACTCAGCAGTATTCTGGTTCTACAATTTTAAACCAATTTCGTTTATTCTTCTTGCAGTCCATGGTACTACTTCCAAAATTCTTCACCAGTACCAAACCTCAAAGGTATCGATTCTACTTGGTCCTTTCTTATTCATTGTTCTTCTTTTTCTTTTTCTTTTCTTAAACTGTGTACCCCACTTCAGTGCCTTAAACCCACAAGGTAAAGCCAGGCAATGGTTCAGGGTTACAGTTTGCTGTGGCATGGGACACTCTGAGAGGCCCGTGGGCTTTGCCCAGTTTCCACAGGCCTATATGAGGCTGCTGAAAATGCCCTGGCTCTGATCAGGTGCATCCAGTCCTCAAATGATATCTTTTCTTTAATACTTTAAAGAGGTCTTTTGTTTGCTTGTTTCGTTTTATTTATTTATCCATTTTTCATTTTATTGGGGACTTGTACAACTCTTATCACAATCCACACATACATCCATGATGTCAAGCCCTTTTGTGCATTTGTTTCCCTCATCGTTCTCAACACTTGCTTTTTGCATCAAATTTTCTCCATGAAACACTTCTCTTGGTTTTTATTGGACTATTGCTGCCATGAGCGTTGGTTGTGAATTCAAGTAAAATGAAATCTTGAACAACTTCAATTTTTTTCTCTGTTGATCATGATAAGATCTATTGGTCTGGGTGTGATAGTTTTAGTTTTCTTTCCTTTCAGTTGTAGTGCATACTGAAGAGTGTGATGTTTGAGCTTCCTCAAGGAGTGTTTTCAGCAAGCAAAATTGCATATTGCGGGTTGTTAAAATGCCTTCCTCCAAATCCTAATGCCGCATTCTTCTTCAGGCAGTGTCTTGGATTACTTGTTCAGCAAACAAATTACATAAGTAGGATGAAAGGATACAACCCTGACACGCACCTTTTCTGATTTGAAATTATGAAATCGGTCCTTGTTCTGTTTGCCCAACTGCCTCTTGGCCTGTGTTCCACATGAGACCAATGAAGTGTTCTGCAATTCCCACTTTTCAGTGTTACTAATAGCTTGTTATGACCTACACAGGTGAGTGCATTTTCACAGTCAATAGAGCACAACTAAATATTTTTCTGGTATTTTCTGCTTTTATCCAAGATCAAAATCTATTAGAAATCAGCAATAATAGTCCGCATGCCATGCTCTCTTTTGAATCCAGAAGAGGATACAGAATTTAATTGAATTACTGGCAGCTCACTGTCAATGGACTGTCACAAACATTGTTGAATGTGATACTCAGCAAAAATTTATTTGCATGAGCTATTAATAATATTGTTAGATCATTTCCATATGGGGAGAAATATTAATCTCTCCCTATGGGTTGGCCAGGTTGTTGCCTTCTAAATCTACCAAAATAGATGATTGAGTTCTCCTAATGTTTCATCAGTTTGTGGAAACATTCCTATTTGTATTCCATCAATTTCTGGAGTCATATTTTTTTTACTAATTTTCTGTATCATTATTTCTTGATAATGTTTTACATTCTGAAATCCTGGACTGCCAATCAATTCTTTTTGTTTTGTATCCTCTTTTTCCATTTTAGCTTTCTAACTCCACATCTTCATTCATTTCATTGCTATAGTTAACTTTGTCTTCTTGGATGTCCTTAGATATTTTCTGTTCATTTCTTTGACCTCATCCTTTTTTCCCCACTTTCCTTACGTTCCTTTATGGTTAGATTACTGGCAAGCATCAGAGTCTCTTCTGACATTCACTTTGTTGTTTTCATTCTTTCCTGTCTTGTTAATAACTTCTTTGCTTTCTTCACGTATGATGCTCTTCATGCCATTCTACAATATGTCGTGTCTTCTATCATCAGTGTTTAATATATCAAAGCAGTTCTTGAGATGACCTGGAAATTCAGATGAGATAAACCAAACACCCTATTTTGGCTCATATGAACTTGTTTTCCTTCACTTTATCTGAAACCTGAACTTGTATGTGAGCAATTGATGATCTGCTCCCACAGGCAGTCCCTGATTTTGTTTTGGCTTCTCCATTGTCTCTTCTCACAGATGTAGTCAATTGATCCCTGCATATTTCACCGGACTAGGTGCACATATTTTTTGAAAGAGATATTTGCAATGAAGAAATTATTGATCTTGCAAAATTTTGTCATGTGCATCCTAACTTTGTTTCTCTCACCAAGGTCATATATTCTAACTTTTCCATGCCAACCATCACTAATTACTAATGTATCTTGATTGCATGCTTGATCAACTTCAGATTAAAGAAGCCAGTGGAATTCTTTAATTTCTTTATCATTTACTTTAGTGGTTGATATGTCTAAATTTAATGAATTGTTTTATTACTTCTTCCTTCATTTTAGTCACATAGACATTATCTACCACAGACAGCTATATACTTCAATATTTTTAAATATTCTTTTTTGATGATGAATGTGACGCCATCACTCTTGAATTTTTCATTGCCAGCCTCATAAAGCTTATGCATGTATGAGTCAAAATAGCCAATACTAATCTTTTTCGGCTCACTCATGCATGTATTTTACGTGCATTCTAATCATTTTGATGACCTCCAGTATGCTGAGACTAATAGTTCATGCTTTCCACATACTTATTATTTATGGATGCGTATAGTTGCTTCTTAATGTAGTCATGCCCTCTCAGCAAATGAATGTACTCAGAGCTTTGCTCAATGCAGTCCATTAAGATAAATTCTACTTGAGGCAGAGTGTCCTCAGCACCTCTCAACTTTTTAGGATCAACTCCCAGCACTATATCAGACAATATTCAACTGCTATTTATTAGGCTTTCAGTGGATATTCGTTCAGAAATTGCCAGTCTATTCCTTTTTCCCTGTCTATTATTAATCTGGAAAATCAAAACCAAACCAAACCAATGACAAAAATCAAACCGACTGCCATTGAGTTGCTTCCAACTCAAAGTGACTGTCCAGGACCTAGAAAAACCATCTCTGTGGTTCTGAACCTGCAAATCTTGACAGGAGCACATGGCCTCCTATCTCTCCCACTGAGTGATTAGTGAATTCGAACTGCTGATGTCTTGATGAGCAGTCCAATTTTTTAGTCCATAATACCACAAGGACTCCACTGTCCAGTCTCAGGGCTGCTGCTGCTGCTGCTGCTGCTGTGAGAAACACTGGTGACATAGCATCCAGCATCACAACAACACACAATCCACCAGAGTATGAAAAAGTGATATCCTGACAGCCAATATAAACACTTTTAATTATGCACAGGTGACCTAAGCAGATAGCTGTCAATGAAGATATTCAGACGTTAGCTGTCTCCTAGTTTGAACAACCTATGTATGTGCCCTTGTGATCCGGTGTGAACTTTATTTCCAGCTGGCACATCCTCATACGTTGGATCTGGTATCCATTTCACTTAGTGCCCTGCCAGTTCCCTTCCACTGTAGTGCCTGCTTTTACTTCTGTCCTATTTGACATCTCTGGGTTATTGTTTTAGATCATGAGTAACTCTGTTTTGCACTTATTTTGCTTATTGGGTAATCTGTCTCTGCTTGTGAATATTGGTTCTATGTAATTGAGGTTGAAATTGAGCTTTTCATCTAACTTAAGCAGCTCATTATACTATTAAAAATTAGAAGTTATTTCAGAATATGTCTATGTGGGGATCAGGCTTAGGCATACAAGTATAAAAAATGTAAGATATAGTTAGATTTAGATTGACTTCAAAAGTGACTCCCTGTTAGGCATGAAATAAAAACTCCCACTAGGAGTCTCTCCCTACTAAGAAATAATCGAGTTGGTTTGTTAGGGAAGTATGGTAATAGTTTCTTATTTTATTTCACTCCCTTTATGTAGCTGCTTTAAAAATGTAACACTTACAAATATGCAATCATATAAAGCTTTTATAACCACACAAGTAAAATGGGGTTCACTGTGCTCATACCCTGGAGCAGTTGTGTGTCATCGAGCCAATCCTGCCTCATTCGGAACTCATTGGGCCATGTGAGACGACAGTCTCCAAGGCTGTAACCTTTCAAGAGTAGATTGTCAGACCTTTCTTCGCATAGCAGCTCACAGGTTCTCACCACCAGCCTGTCAGCTAGCAGCATGCACTACTGTGTAAAAATACACACCGGTGATCATTTCCCCAGGGGTGTCAACAAGTTCATGGGACGTTTTCATGATCTTTTAGTCTACTATTCCCACACACTTTTGAAGTAACCTCATGGAAGAGTGCTTAGAGACCACAGCTTAGTGAAGGATCTCACTCTCACACCTGGGTTCTGCCTTCCTTTATCGGTTTCCAATGTCCCTTCCACCTCCACAGTGACCGCCATACTCAAATTAGATGCCTTGCACTTTACAGCTGCTGTCAAGAGGATTCAGACTCATGGATCTCCCATGTGCCCATCGAAGTGAGCTATATAATGTTTTCAATCACTGATGTTTGAGTCCAGGGGCGAGACTGGACAACTATATTCTAGTGTTTAATAATATGCTGCACTCATGGAATGAGATGAACTCACCCTTTCTCACAGCCATGGACTCCATGCTGACTGAGAGCAACCCCCTGTGCGTTTCTGAGATGGTCACTATTCACAGGGCTGGAGAGTCCAGTCTTACTCCTGCAGAGTTGCTCGTGGTTTTGAACTTCCAACCCTTCAGCTCACGGCCCCATGCATAACCACTACACCACAGGGGCTCTGATGTAAAACATGGGCTCTTTACTCCGCTTTATTTTACACACAGAAGATAGTACACAGATGTCTCTGTGTTTGCTTTCCTTATATCTTTACTTGTTGAATAAATGCCAATACATGTGTAAGCAGGCCTCTAACCTATTTTTTCCTTTTGTTTATTTTAAATTGTACAAACACAAGTTGCATCTGTGCATCACACTGATATTAAATGTCTAATGCAAAGACTTCAACCATTCCCAAGGAAGAGAATTTACCTGGGATAGCTCTTCAATCCATAATTTTCCACCAAATGACGGGGTAGAACCATGCAAATAGACTGTGCGAAAGTTTAATAGGAAGGCTTGGTTCATTTGGTCATTGTATGAGCAAGCCATGTCGGAAGCAGGAAAAGAAATCCCATGGCCATCAAGTAGGAGGTGCCCCCAGTGAGCATTCTTCTTGACATGATAGGGGCACCAGAGGTTGCCAGGGCACTGAGACCAGGAGAGAGAAGCAGGCAAGGCCATTAAGCAGAGCAAAGAAGCATCACTGAAAACCATGAGGCATTGAAGTAGGCACGTTTCCTGACCCATGAAGCAGAAGCCAGGGGACCATGCGGCAAAGAGGTGGTTGTCTGAGAGAACCAGAAAGGCATTTCTGCCAAAAAAGCTGAGGAGAGACACTGCAGACAAAATAACATGATCCTTACTACTTTGGAAGCTATTCCTTTCACTGAAGAGCATTCAGAGTGAGCGGTGAAGTTCAGTTCTGTGCGCTAGAGTGCTCCTTAGCAACAAGGATGGCAAGACTTGGTCACACATACGTCAGACATGTTCTTCTTTCCGGAACTAGAGCATGGTGCTGGGTAAAGCAGAGGGTCAGCGAAAAAGAGAAAGGGTCCAAACGAGACTGTTTGGCACAGTGACTGCAACATGGGCTCCAATGCCGGAGCAAGTGTGAGCCTGGTCACAGGGGTCAGGGTTTTATTTTGTTGTTCATCCGGGTGCTGTGAGTCAGCTGTGAGTCAGTGACACCCAGCAATGTAAGGAAGCAAGAAAGCAGACAAGCGCATGCTGTTCCTCTCTCTCGGGTATGAGAAACTCTCTTTATTGCATGCAAATACTTATACGGATACGTGCCAGGTATGAATTGAAGCTCGTTGTTGTGGACAGATGTCCCTACATGGCACTAATGGTGAAGCACCCACTCAGAGGGACCTCAGGTCAAAAGCCGAGCAATCTGCTCTGGTGGAAGACAATCCCTTCTCCACCCAGGTGCTTTTCAATCTTTGCAAAAAGATTTTCAACTGTCCAAATGTACTATGTGGGTCTATGTCTTGACTCTCTCTTCTGTTGTTTTTATCTGAGTCCTTGGTTGTCTCCTGTTTTCGAACGCACTGGTAGCTAAGGATTTAGAAGGGTTTTTTTGTTTGTTCGTTTTTACAGTGGACTTTGCTCCCTTTCTGCTCATTCTCAGGATTTTCTCTCTCAATTTCCAAACACTCTAAAAAGAGTCAAATGAACTGTCATCGAGGCCATTCAGACTCACAGCGACATTATAGGACAAAGTCAAAGTGCCCCTTTGAGTTTCCGAGGTTGCAAATCTTTACTGGAGCACAGTCCCATCTCTCTCCTTCAGAGTGGCTTGTTCACTTGAACCTCTGACATCATAAGGATGTCATCAAATGTAAAACTCACAATACCTTCAAAGTTCTCTATCCAACCTGGTAGTGCCCGGTTTTGCCTTTGGGTATCTCAAGTCTATTAGATGCTTTCTGTTTGGGTTCTAGTGACTGTGCCTATGGTCTAAAGGGGTGCACATGCGTGCACATGTGCATGTGTGCCTGGGTGTGTGTCTATGTGTGTAGGGCTTGTGTGTGTGTGCTTGCTATCAGGGAAAAAGCTATCTCAAAGAAAATTTTACCAACACACTTCCTATCTTTTGAAAGCTCAAATTGCTTTCCGTTTTTGATCCTTTGGATAACTCTCTCCAACTTTCTGAAGTTTTTATATGGTAATTTTTCTATTTTGTTCAGACGTCGTGTTAGTATGGGTAGACTAGAGAAACTAATTCATAGACACGCATATGGATATAAGGGAAACGTTTATATGCAAGAGGAATGGAACATTGAGAAAGCATCCCAACCCAGTCCAGTCAAGGTCATAAGTCTTATATTAGCCCATCATAGCCCAATACCAATTTATAAAGTCTCCTTCCAACTTAGGAAGCACATGCAATGACAACAGGACAAACACAGGTCAGTGGGTACAGAGTCTTGTGTATCTAGCTGGGGTAGAAGCATCCTGGTGCTACCAGGGGTCTCCCCATGGCTTTTCGTTTCCAGGGCTCAGGGTCCATCAGCAGTATCTATTGGTGGTAGAAGCATCTCATCATTGGCATGGGTCTCTCTGTGGCTTCTCTGGCCCCAGAGGTCAAGCCTATTGGCTCCTCCAACTCCTCCAGACTCCAGGAATCAGGATCAATCAGCATGCTGTCCTCTCCTCTTGTCAGTGGAGACTGAGTCAAGTCTCTCTACTCCATTGGGAAATACCACAAGACTCCCCAGAATTCTCAGGAGAAACTATGCCCACACAGAAGCCTCATTAGCTATCTCCAGAGTGACAGGCTAGAACTCCACCCCTAGATTCCCAATCATGAAATTGACACATGACTACATGACTGTCACAGAATTTATTACTGTTATACGCAGGAGACAGGAGCGCTGGTGCTGCAATGGCTAAATGCTGGCCTGCAAATGGAAATGTTGCTACTTTGAACCCACCAGCAGCTCCGTGAAAGAAAGGTACAGCAATCGCCTTTCAAGATTCCAAGCCTTGGAAACACTGTGGGTCAGTTCTACTCTGTCTCATGGAGTCACTAGGAATTGTGATTGATGGCCAGGCAATAGGCTTGGTTCTTAAGTTGTTATTTGTAGTGTATAACATATGTCTATACTAAATTCAGGAGGGTGTTGAGGGACATTTCTCCCTGGTGCCCTCTGCATGTCTGTGATAGTTTTCATTCCGGCCTATCTAAGAACTTTTGCACTGCAAACTGCCTTGGGAAATTGAGCTAGGACTGCTCTGCTTGTTCTTGATTAATACGATTCATGTCTTTAACCAGGCATTCGTTTTCGTCTTTCAGTGTCTATGAAATTGTGTTTGGTTAATTTGCTAATTTGCAATAGAATAAAAATGTAGCTCCACCATAGCTCTTGACCAAGGGCTAGTCCTATACTATTACCAGACCCAGAACCAATTTTAGTTGTATTCAGTGCATGATATTTCATGAAGTCCATTTTCGTCAACTAATCCCATGTTGATAGGATTTCTAGTTTTTGACCCTCTCTGTCTCTGCTGCAACAAACAATGTTGCGATAAATAATTTGTACAAAAATCTGTTCTCTGTTTTCTTTTTCCTCAATTGGTAGATTCGCAACGAGTTGACAATATTGTCATTATTTCAGTTTTGTTGTTTGCCTATTGACAATGTTTGTGATATCTTTTGCCATAAAAATTATTCTAATGTTTATGTAGTTGATTAAATCTATCTGTTCCAGTTATTAAACAAAATATTTTTCAGCTCAAAAGCCACTCAAATATGAGAGCTAAGATATTAGGCTGCCTTTCTTTTTTTACCAGCTGACTTCTAGCTAGACTAAGCCAGTACAAACACCAGAGGAAGAAAGGGGAGAGTAGACTTCTTCCTGTTTATCAGCCCTTCACCACAGCAACGACCTTTCACCCTGGCTTCAGTAGAACCAAGAACTAGTTTGACTATTAGCCAAATGTGGCTTTTGACTCTGGACTCTGTATTTGGCTTTGCCTCTGCTTGACCTTCATCTTTGGGATTTAGCAGCACTCACAACAACATGAGACATTTCCAGTATCAGTTTCAGCCCACAGTTTTGTTCTAAATATATAGGAACAGCCTCATCAGGAACCCCAAGAAGTAACAAAGTGTCCTTTCTTCAGGGGATTGATATCTAGACTCAGAAGACTCAGGAGGTTTTGGAAACTTCAACCATTTCCCTCTCTTCTCCTAGGCCTGTGCGAGAGTCTGGGTAAACTAGAGAAACAAATCCATACACTCACATATGGATATAAGGAAATGGTTTATATACAAAAGGAATGGAACACTGAGAAAGCATTCCAGCCCAGTCCAGTTCAAAATCATAAGTCTTATACTAGCCCATATGTCCAATACCAGTCTATAATGTCTCCTTCCGACTCATGAAGTCACAGGCCAGTGGGTGCAGAGTTCTGGTGCGGGCAGGGGTCTCCCCATGGCTCCTTGCTTTCAGGGCTCAGGGTCCATCAACAGCACCCAGTGGTGGCAGAAGCAACTCAGCACTGGCAGGGGTCTCCATGTGACTTCACCAGCTTCAGCGGTCTGGTTCCATCAGGGCAAGGCTGTGTGGCTTCTTCTCTGGCTCTTGCCGCTCCTCGGATGCTGCCATCTGGTCTTGTCCGTAATTCATTGTCTCTGAGACTAACTCCCAACAACTGGGGAGATAGCTTCTCATCTTCACGAGGGAAATATCGCAAGATTTCCCAGACATATCAGGAGAAAGTCATGCCCACACAGAGGCTTCATAGGCTACTCAATGGCTCTATCCAGATTAACAGGCTAGACTCCACCCCCACATCTCAATCACGAAATTAACACAAGCACATGACTGCCACAGCCTGGTTTGTGGCCTTCTCCTAGTTGGTAAGAGGAGCAATTGCTTTTCATAGTTACTATCTCTTAAGTTCTGAACAAATTTTAAAATTTCTCTGTTCATTACACATTGCATCATTATAATTTCTCTCCCATTCCGTACACAGTATTTGAGAAAGATTTTAAAACATATCAAATCGATTTGAATACACATCTCTCCTTCATTGGGTTCATCTGCGGCACAACCCTCTGAAGAGGTTCAAAGTGCCAAAGAGCAAGGATATTATTCTGAAAATGAAGTTACACCAGACTCAATCTAGGCATCACCTCACAGAATAAGGAAGACCAAAGACAATCAGTACATTTGGGTAAGGAGACTGAGGAAACATTGAAAATGCCCTGGCCTATCAGAATAACAAACAAATCTGTCTCTGAAGAAGTACACCCAAAATGCCCCTTAGAAGCAAAACCAGAAAGACTTGTCTCATGTGCTTTGGAGAGGTAATCAGGAGAGACCACAGCCTGGAAAAGCACAGTGTGCTTGTCAAGGTAGAAGGTCAACACCAATGAGGAAGACCCGCAGATGAAATGACATAGTGGCTGCAGCTCAAACGTCCCAACTCAAAGGGACATAACAATTCATTCCTGAATTAGTGTCAATATGTTTTCCTAGGGGTTTATGTTTTCATTTAAGGTTTTTTGTTGTTTTGTTTTGCTTGTTTGTTTGTTTTTGCCCTGGTGGCATACTGGTTACTTGGGCTGAAATCCACAAAGCCTGCAGTTCAAAACCACCAGTCACCTCATGGGAGCAAGACAAGGTGGAGCTTTCCACCCCCACACGACTCTCTCAGGAACTCACCTGTGACAATGAGGAGGCATCCCCTCCATGGCAAGGGATTTTTGTTTGCCATAGGGTTATTTTTTTATTGCTTTTAGAACATCTACTGTATCCATTGCCATGTTGCCCTTATAAATCTTGATACTATTCATCCACACCTCATTTCTTTTCTCCTTCTTGACAAATTTGCCAACAGTACAGATGTCTCAAATACAGTATTTGTATTCTGTCCATTGATTCGCTTATACTTTTCCCTAATCCTGATATTATTACTTTTTGCTTTGTGGTTTATAGTGAATTTCATGGTTTTTCTCCTTGGGTCATTTGTATGCTCGTCCCAAGGTGCTAACCCAGACTGCGGAGGTGAGTCTTGCTCCATTTCTTCACTAAGCGCCACACCCACCGAGCTCAAGGGTTCACTCAGGAGGGGCTCTTTGATGGTCTCACTAACCATTAGAATTCAGGGGGCAGAAAACTATGAAAATTGATCCTGAATAGAGGAAGATGATCTATCTATCATCTATCTATCTATCTATCTATCTATCTATCTATCTATCTATCTATCTATCTAATCTCCAGGTCCTGGATGTATTTCAACCTTTTCAATAATTACGCCTAATCTCTTCCATTTCCCTTTAAATCAAATTTGTGTTTTCTTCTGTGGTATCACCTTCATTCCAAAATTTAGCTGGACACCAGGAACTTTCTTTACCATACTTGCTTATGCACCCATTTGTCTTTGGTGACCATATTGGGAAGATGAGTATCATGGAATACCAGTTTAATCTAACAAAGTGTTCTCATATTGAGGGAGTATTTGAGTGGAGGCCCAATGTCCATCTGCTACCTTAATACTAAACCTATAAATATATGCACATAGATCTATTTCCCCATCATCATATATCAATATATTTGCATATGTATATACCTTTATTTAGACCTCTTTAAGTGCCCTTTGCCTCCTAGTTCTTTCCTCTAGTTCCTTTTACTTTCTATCATGTCCCACTATCATGCTCAGCCTTCATCTGGGTTTCAGTATTTCCTCTTGATTATATTGCCCTAGATCAAGACCTTCCAGTCCTCTTACACCCTCTTTACCACCAATTTTGGATAATTGTTTTTCCCTTCTCCCTGGGTTTGTTAACATGACTTCCTTAGCCTGAGCTCCCCCTCTGTCATGTCCCCCTGGAATCCTCAGTCCCATTGTTTTTTCCTCCATATTGTTTATCCATCCTATTTTGTCTAGGCAGTCCTGCAGAGATAATAATATGCAAAAAAAAAAACCCAACGAGATAGAGCAAAACAAAACAACAAAAGATTACAAAACCACAACAAAAAAACAATGGCCAAAAAAGAAAAGTCTTTTTGATGACCTTTGGGAGAGTTTTCAGGTTGAGTCTGATGGGGTACCATGCCCTGGCCCCAACTCTCTTTCTGGTACTTCCTTCTTCTGCTCCCCTTGCTGTTCTGCTGCACACCCTTAATGTTTTAGTTGAGATCAGATCGGGTGTAATTCCCACAGTGTGTCTCCAGTGTTGTCTCCTGCAGGGTTATGGGTCAGTGAGAGAAGTCATGTCTCATAGTGGGACTGGCCCAATGGTCCTCTCTGTGCATTGGCTGCTCTGAGCAGGGATATAATCCTCAAGGCATGGTGGACCAGGATGTGCTCCACTCTCTTTTCCTCCCCCTTCATTTGCTCCCATGTGCTTTTATTTATGTTTCAACCTGCTTATTTTCCATTTCTATCCATGGTTCCAGCTTACATTCTTTCTGTGTTCTTTGGAAAGTGTAGCCATTTGCCTATTAGGTTTCTGTACTGTATTTATCTGGGTGTCATTTTATTTGTTTGTTTATATATTTCTTCAGATTTTAACTATTTGTATCCATTTCTTCATTAACCAGGATGTTTGCCTCTTTCATCTTCTATTTTACTGATTGAGAGCTTTGGAATGAATTTCCTTCCCCCGCCCCCATAGTTTTCAGATGAAATAGACATGCTTGAAGTGCATCTGATGTGCTAGCAATGGGAGAACATTTTTTCACAGCACGACTTTAGGCAATTGTTACAGAATTCCAAAGTACCATCAATTTATATTTCCTGTGATCGTGCAACTGGATGGCCAAAACCGGCCTAGAACTTTCCCTTCCCCTCCTTTTATGGAGGGGAAAATAAATGATGAAATAGTTTGAATGGTTTTGTTTCCTGATCACATAGTGGATAAATAACCAAATCAATTTAGATCCCAGAGAGTCAGACTCCAAGTTTCAGATTTTTTTTTTTTTAACGAATAGAGCAGTTTTTCCAGAATAACCAGCACCGGGCTGCTGCCACAGTGATTTTATTTGTTCTATTGCAGATTTCATTTTATTTTTATTTTATCCTGGCAGACTCTGGTTTCATAGATGTCCTGTCCCTTTTTATCTCGTGAAGCATCGATTGTGTCCCTTTTCTAAAATCACCTTGCCACAAACCTAGTTTGGGGTTATGTTGATGTCTGAGCTCCTGTGTCTCTGGTCTATCCTAGTGTCACCAAGGTTTTTCAATTGCCCCAGGTTATGGTTTCTCTGTTTACTGATGGTTCCCTCATGTTTACCAGTGGGGCTTTGAGTTTCTGCTGAAAGTGACCTTCGTGTCATCTGTTTTAAAGGTGGTTGAGCTCATTTTTTTATTGGTATTTTTTTAGTCAGAAACTGAGCGGGAACTGCATATCGTTTTTTGCTCCTTTGCCAGTTTCTTTAATTTGAAGAAATCTAAATCTGTATAACATAAAACTTCTTCAAGTTTAGCTCAATATTCTAGTCTTTTTAAAAGATGATTTTTTTTGCTCTTGAAGAATTCTGTTGTTGCCTCTGCTAGTGGATCTGCTAGCAGCAGTTGGCTTGGCTCTTACCGATAGAGACCCCAGGTACAACCGAATAAAATGCCTTTTCGTCCTGTACCATCCACATTATTCGTATGTTTGAACCCATTGTCGCAGCCACTGTGTCAAACCAAGCTGAGGGTTATCAGAGGTGGCCGGCCTCTGATATACTCACAGCAAGGGTTCAACAGGCAGTCATGCAACGATAATTATTATTTATTACAGTAACGATAGAAAGATCATGACAGAGAGAGAAAGGAACAGTAAGAGTCAGACATACATAACATCAGGGTATCATGCTCACCTCCGCCCGTATGGTGGTCCGTATGGAGAGGGAGAGGGAGCGGGAAGGATTACATGATGAGGGAGAGGAGCCGAGAGCGTCGGGTGCTCAGGAGCCGCAGAGAGGCAGGCAGGAGCGACGCAGAAGTGAAGGTCAGGAGCGAGTATGGTGAACATTAATTTTCCCTGTTTAAGTAGCCTAACAGGGGACACATAATTTCTCTAGTCACCGGTCAGCACATGCCGCGGGGGGAGGGGAGGGGCGGTCTTAAGGGCTATAAGATGATAATGGTTTAGGAATGCCTACGAGACTAAGAGGAGAGGGATGTGATAAGGAAAGACTTCAGACTCCCGGGGCAGGGGGCGTAGATGAGGAGGTCTATATCGTTAGGGGTCACTGACAATGACTCTTAAATCCCACCCATAGGCCGTGAGGGAAGCAGATCACTATCCTAATTTGAGTCATGGAAAGCCCTCAGATAACTGGGGGCATCAGGGAGATCAGCTAGCTTAGTTAACTTCAAATGCTGGTAAATAGGTTGTTTAATATTATAGAGTATATGTTGTGGTAAAGTCCCATCTTCATCCCACAGAGGGTCTGCCTCTTTTTTTTCTTTTTCTGTCTCTCTATTTTACCAAACACTATGCCCCTTTTCAGGAACTGATCCTTCCTGACAGTGTGTCCAAAATACATGTGACAAAATCTCCCCATTCTTGCTTTAAGGAGCATTCTGTCAGTACTTTTTCCAACACAGAACAATTTGTTCTCTTGGCAGTTTTGCAATGTTCTCCCAATATTCTTCTCCAACACCATAATTTAAATGTGTTGATTTTTTTCAGTCTTCCTCATTCATTGCCCAACTTTTGTATGCATATGAGGCAATTTAAAATACTATGGCTTGGGGTAGGTGCACCGAGTCATTAAAGTGATAACTTTGCTTTTCAACACTACAAAGGTCTGACATGGCAGTTTTACCTAAATGCAATGTATCTCATCATCTCTTGACTGCTGCCTCCACGAGCAGTGATTACGGATTCAAGCAAGGGAAAAACCTCAACAACAACTTCAAAACCTCAACAACTTCAATCTTGTCTGCATTCACCATGACGATAACTACTGGCCGCATGGTGAAGATTTGGGCTTTCTTTATACAACGTTGTAATCTGCACTGATGGCAGCCATTCTTGATCTTCATCAGCAAATGCTTCAATTTCTCACTTTCAGCCAGCAAGGTCATGCCATCTATATATTGAAGGTTTTTTTAAAATAAGAGAATAGTTTATATACAAAAGGAATGGAACACTGAGAAAGCATCCCAACCCAGTTCAGTTCAAAGTCATAAGTCCAATATTAGCCTATATGCCTGATACCAGTCTATAATGTCTTCTTCTGGCTCATGAAGTCATAGGCCAGTGGGTGCAGAGTCCTGGTGCTGGCAGGGGTCTCCCCATGGCTCCTCGCTTCCAGGGCTCAGAATCCATCAACAGCATCCAGTGGTGGCAGAAGCAACTCATCGCTTGCAGGGGTTCCCACATGACCTCTCTAGCTTCAGAGGTCTGACTCCATCAGGGCAAAGTCATGTGGCTTCTCCTCTGGCTCCTCAGACCCTGCCATCTTGTCTTGTCTGTGATTCATTGTCTCTGAGACTGATATTGAAAGTTATTAGTAAGCCCTCCTCCATGCCTATGACTCATTCTTCTTTGTATAATTCATCTTCTCTGAGTATTTGCTCTGGATGCAGATGGAGTAATCTGATGAGAAGCTATAACCCTCACCTCTCTTAACTTTCCTGCAGCAATTTCTGGTTCTGTTCTTAACTTCTTCTTGATCCATATACCAGTTTGGCATGAACATCGGGAAATGTTCTGGAATGCCCATTGGTTTCAGGCAAGTCATAGTTTGGTATGTACCACACAGTCAAGTGGCTTTACATGGTCAATACAACACAAACAATTCTCTGGAATTCATAGCTTTGAGCCAAGATTCGTCTGATGTCAGCAATATACCCCTTGTTCCTCACATAAAAGTAGTATCCCACCTTATTTTTAACTTATTCTCTATATTGTTATTATGTTAATTCTACTTTCTAAGACTCCCCTTTAAATAATGGTAATTTAGATCATCCTGGAAACAAATATTCTTGTGGATGTTCTCAAGTTACTCTAAATGAAAAAAACATAATACCTGTTAGGATCCAGCAATATATTCATTGACTTGACAGCTTTTTAAAGTGGTTATGCGTTTATTTTATTACATTTCTTGCTTTCCAATAATAACAGAGTAACATTCCATTTGATTCTTTTAGCTACTCTGTTTTGGAATGTTTAGCTTAGAGCACAAATAGAAATCCAACTAATTAGGGTTCCAAGCTCCTGTCCAGTCACTTACGTGACATGAAGTCGACGGCTCGGCATTATGTTATACAGATGGTCCTTTCTGTGGAAATGAACTCTGTCCCTGGAACCAAGTACGGGGTAAGGACAGATTTTGCTTTTATTTCCAAGTAAACTTTTGAAGGTGGATGTTGTTGCACTTTGACCACACAGTTCTGACTAAAACACAGGACAAGAGTTCAAAAGGGCACGCTGCTGATCTCATTGATTGTCTACCAGATTTACTTCACAAATGAACAAGGAGATTAGATGATAGAATAATTCCAAAAATTAATTCGAAGATCATTGATACAATTCTAATTGTATGTGTACCTTAAAAAAACTACATTGCAAAAGTTTTTTTATTTTATCTTAGATTCAACTTTTCTATTGAGAATCTATTTGTTCTCTTTCCACCCAGGGACATATGTAAGCAGTGAAACACAGGCCACTAAATCTACTAAACTATATTGCCGACTAAACGCATGAAACAGATGAATGAAAAGATGACAACTCAGAGGGCAAGTTACCCAGAGATCTTGGGTAGAAGTAAAACAGCAATACAACAGGAAGAAATGATGACAAAACCTCAGAATGGGCGTGAAGTGTTTAATAAATGCTGATTAAGAGTAAGATTTACAAGATGTTCCTACCCTAACCTTATGAAGATTTTGTCTTCGATTCTTGTGTCAAGTGCAAGCAAACACAGGCCCAGAGAAATCAGTGTGCACAGTACCAGAGACATCAAGCATGAATGAACTATTAAGACACTTCTCATACTGAAGTAAATGGACAAGAGCAATTTAGATAGGACACAAAAACAACACTGACTTAGAGACATTCTGAAACAGGAAATTAATTAAGAGGGATATTTGTTACAAGAAGTTTTAATTTAGAATTTATTTTTGAATTCTTAATACAAATAGTATTCTTATACTATACTTTTACTAGATAGCCAAATCGAACACTTCATAAGTGAATATTTACAGGCGAAAAAAGGCAAGGAAAACAATAACCATGGAAACCAAGACTGATTTTTTTATTATAATGGTATGGGAACATGGGAGTGGGAGCTATGGAGGAGAGTGGATTCAATCATTCTTGAACTCAAAGATTAAGCAGAGAATGGAAGGTTCAGAAATGGAATTAATAATCATGATTTTAAATCCCTGAGTTTAAAAGCGTAAGATAAAATGTTGATCTACTCAAAGGAATAAAAAACTGAAGTGACTAGAATGTGAAGTCTTAGGAAACCAAAAAAATCTTTAATACAAGTAAGACAATGGTATAAATGTGCCCAGTATTTATTGTAGCTACAGAACTGACAAAATGCATGGCGTTTTTTAGCAGCACATAAATATATTTCCTGCCCCCATTACAAAAGATTCTAGCTCAACAAATACAAAAGTATGTGTTACTCCACTTGCAATTTGTGTATAATACATATTTTTAAATGTCAACCTACAATTTGACTCAATTTTCTTTTTAAACTTCACAATTATGCAAACAGTAAGTACATCTAATTCTATATAATTACAGAGCAAAATATTTTCAGAAAAATGTGAAATTCATTTTTAGTATACAGGACGCATTTATTATTTTGATTTAAAATGTAAGGCTAGTGTTTCTTATTACAAATATCAGGATCTAGTTTTAAAAGTTATTTTGTTGTCATCTGGAAGTCAGTGAAAGTTTCACAATTAATTAGATAGTTGAGTGTTGTTCTTGAAACTTGAGGAAATATTTCTCCTATAATACAGAACAAAGTCTTATTTTGATAGATTCTGAACAAATAAAAGGACAGATGAAAAGCTGACTATCACATTGTTTTCTCGATCGCCAGGGTTTACTGCTGGCTGGCAGCAGCTCTCTGATGTGGACAATGATTTTGAGAAAACTGCATCTTTCCTTAAAGCTCCTTTACTCCTAAGGATCTTAGATTGTTTTCTCAATCATATGGAAAAAGTGATGTTTGGGATTTTTTTTTGGAACAGGGGTCTATTTTTAAATGGCACACACACACACACACACACACACACACACACACAAACCTTTCTCCTGTAGTAATTACAGAGTCATACATTCACTGGTGACTTAACAGTACATCATATTGTTATCTAATTATTTTGCTGTAAACAAACAGTAGATTTTGGGTAATCTTGCCTTCACATATTTTGCTTATAAAGAGAGAATCAAATAAACCCCTCTTTGAACATAGGACCTAGCTGTTTCAGCAGGGATGATCATTTATATGTCTGTAGTTTGGAAGAAAAATGTAAGTATTAGTCCATTTAGTATATGTCATTATTGTAATTACTAAATTATGGTACATTCAAAATGATGGGTTTCTAGAAAATTAGTCAAAATTGGTGTCTCTAGAGAAAATGAAATTCAAGTTGACATTTAAGACTTGTAAAATTTGAGGTAGTTTTGTGCCTTTTTGCAAGATAACTATCTTAGTCTTACAGTGCTGCTCTAACAAATATACTGCATTTTTTAAGTGGATACTTAAAAAATAAATTTTTTGTTATCAAAGCTTAGCACACTTATATGCATTTAAAAGCTAAACAAGGCAGACAAGGAAGAATTGATGCATTTGAATAGTATTGGCTAAGAGTATTGAAAGTACCATAGATGGCAGAAAACAAATAAATCTGTTTTGAAAGAAAGAATACCCCCAAACTTAGCATACTCTAAGTCTGAATTCAGGATTAAGGTGCCAGGAGAAGGGTTTTTTTCTATGTGTGGAGAAAGGTTCTTGTTTCTTGGAGCTTCTGCTCCTGGGCAAACTTCATGTGGCCTGGCATCTCTCTTTACCATATCTGTTCTGGTCTCATGTTTATTCAACCTCTCTTATATCTCAGTTTGCCATTCTGTGATGGCTTACTTGTTACTGTGATGCAGGAAGTTATGCTATTACTATTTCAAATGTCAGAGACCAGCTTTTAGTAGAGTTTACAGATTAAAAAAAGACTATGGAAAAGGAATAGGCAGTTCAAAAGAATTAGGCACTGAAAACCTGATGAATAATAGAACACTAGTCTATCTAGTGCCAGAAGATAAGCCCCTAAGGTCAAAATATGTGTTGTCTTTGAAAAGTAGAGTTTATCTAATGACATAGATACAGTAATGCAAAACCTTAAGGCCCTTTATTTGTTAATGATGCTTGACTCAAAAATGAGAAGAAACAACTGCAAACATCAATTAATAATTGGAACTTGGAATGTACAAAGTATGACTCTAGGAAAAGAGTTATTTGGTTGTGACAGTCACCCAATCTGGTGTTAATTCGAGGATTAAGAATGTAGGGGTGTAATCTAGCCTGTCAATCTAGAGATACCCAATGAGACCACTGTGGGGATGGCTTACTTCTCTGAGAATTCTGGGAAATCTGGTACTTCCTTCTTAGAAGCAGGAGACGCTCACTCACTCACTTGCTCGGAGACTCTCTCATGACAATGCTTAATTCCTGCAAGACATCCCTGAGAAGAAGCCACAAGGAGCTACACTAGTGCCCTGAGCCAGACAAGTCACATGGATACAACAGACCTCTGAAGCTGGAGAAGTCACAGAGACCCCTGCTAGCACTGATCCAAAGACTTTCTACCACTGACTTCTGATTGTTCTGCGTTTGGTTTCATTGCATGTGTTTCATGAGTCTGAAGAGAACTTTATGGATTGCTACTGGACATATGAGATAATAATATCAAACTCATGGCCTTGGACTGGACTGGGTTGGGATGTTTCTCAATGTTCAATTACTTTTGTATATAAACCTTTCCCTTATATACATATGTGTGTTTATAAATTTGTTTCTCCAGTCCACTTGGACTAACACAATAGTTTACTATGCCAAGAAAGACAGAATCAAAAGGGATGGAAGTTCATTCATCATCAAAAGGGACATTTCAAGATCTATCCTGAAGTACAATGTTGTCTGTGATATTAGGCATGCTCAAGCAAGAAAACTTAGTCAATGCACCTACTATTAGAATTTATGCACCAATCACTAAAGCTAGTAATAAAGGAATGAAAGCATTTCCCTAAAATTTTCAGAGCAAAACTGATCAAACATGCAATCAATATGCATTGATAATTAATGGAAACTAGAATAAAAAAGTTGAAAACAAGGAGAAATGGATAGGGCCTTGGTGATAGAAACAAAGCTGGAGATCACATGGAAAATTTTGCAAGACCAATGGCTTCTCATTGGAAATACTTTTTATCAACATCACAATTGACAACTTGGGGCAGTCATGTGCTTATGTTAATTTTATGATTGAAATGTAGGGGTAGAGTCTAGCCTGTTAATCTGGAGATAGCCATTGAGTAGCCAATGAGCATGGCTACTCCTGTGGGCATGGCTTTCTCCTGAGACTTCTGGGAAATCTCGTGATATTTCCCTCGTGAAGATGAGAAGCTATCTCCCCAGTTGTTGGGAGTTAGTCAGAGAGACGATGAATCAGGGACAAGACAAGATGGCAGCATCTGAGAAACTGAAGGAGCCAGAGGAGAAGCCACACGGCTTTGCCTTGATGGAGACAGACCTCTGAAGCTGGAGCAGTATGCTATTGATGAACCCTGAGCCCTGGAAGCGAGGAGTCATGGGGAGACCCCTGCCAGCAATGGGATTCTCCACCCACTGACCTGCAACTTTGTGAGTCAGAAGATATTATAGACTGGTATTGGGCATATGGGCTAATATCAGACTTATGACTTTTAACTGGACTGGGCTCAATGTCCTGTTCCTCTTGTATATAAACCTTTTCCTTACATCCATATGCGTGTCTATGAAATTTGTTCCTCTAGTCTACCTGGACTAACACATAACTACACACATAGATTTCTCCAGATAGACTACACAGAAATTAAATTGACAATGTATTTTGGAAGAAATAATAAAAAAGATCAATATCAGCAAATAAAAGGAGGCCAGAGTCTGAATGTGGAATAGACCATCAATTGCTCATCTGTATGGTCACATTAAGCTGAAGGAAATTAAACAAGTTCATGAGAATAAAAATATGACCTTGAGTCTATCCCATATGAATTTCAAGAAAATTTCAAGAAAAGATTTGGCACATTGAACACTCATAACAGAAGACCTGATGAACATGTAGAATATTAAACATGAAAAAAGAAAAATAAGAAAGAAAGGCTCAAAGTGTGTGCCAAGAGACTTCACAGGATTACAGTCTTGGAAACTCACAGGGACAGTTCTATCCTGTCCTATATGGCCACTATGTTTTTTATGGTAGTGAATTTCCTTTTGGTTTTGCATAACAACATGAGCCTTGAAGTACAATGCTCTCTTGCTCTCTCCCCCCCCTCTCTCTCTCTACACACACACACACACACACACACACACACACGAATACCTTATTATGTGCCAACTCATGAGGTTGTAAATCTAAATTCAAGGCACTGATTACAGGGGAAGTTTTTCTCAGTCAACTCTAAGGACAATTCTTATTCTGTTCCACAGTTTCTTGGTGACCTTCCCATATTGAAGCTATGGCATCTGTCTTCTTCCATTTGTGCTCTCTTTTCCTATGTGTCTGTGCTGCTTCTTACAAATCATAAACAATTACAACTTTCCTGCCATGCACATCATCATCAACCTCACCAAGACAATCCTGCTCCCAAATGGTATCACCTCCCCAATATTTCAGCTATAATTTCATGTTTTGAAGGAAACAATTAAATCATTACCAAGGTTTTTTCACGTTTTATTTTAATATGCCTTTTAAATTTTGGGGTCCCAAATTCGATTACAAGTATCTTAAGCAAGTAAAAAAATTCTGTATATGTCAGTTTTTATAGTACTACTTCTGTGTTAGGATAAAAGTCTTAAGTTCCAACTTGTACTGCTTCAACTCTCTTCACTGGAGGGGATGTTAAGTGTATTAAACCTTCTCACTTCACAAATGAGGAATTGAGTCTTTGAGCAATAACTAGCGCAGGGCTCCTTTGCTGTTTATTTATCAATACACACAGAACTACTATCCACAGGTAAAGTTCAGTGATTCTTCCTAATGAACATAAATGGCAGAAATGAGCTGCTTGACTTTTATCTAGGTTTGCACTTGACTTGTAATGAAATAATGAAGACTATTCCTCTACAACAGTTATGTAACGTTGACTATTACAGTTGGTTGAATGATTCCCACTGCCATAGAGTTAATTCTGATTTACAACCTCACTGCCATCAAGTTAGTCCTCACTCAGAGTGACACTACAGATCAGGGCAGAACCGCTCGGGTGAGTTCCTCAGATTGTAGCTCTTTTTTTTTGGGGGGGGGGGGGTGTTGGCTAAGCCCTATCTTTCTTCCACAGATCTGCTCGTCATTTCAAACTGCTGACCTTGCAATTAGCAATCCAATACATAACCACTTGGCCATCTGGGTTCCTTAAAGTCTGATGCATAGGGAACCTAAATAAAGGTTCTCAGCCTGTAGCTATTGAGGGAGTAGAGGTTGCCAAACTTATATGGTCTACTGTCCTCTTAAAAAAAATCCTCATGACCTCCCTAGCAATGAACACCTTTGGTACTCCAGGCCAGAATCCAGGGTAAAGTGTAGGTATCTGCTCTTACAATGCCCTTAGATCATGCCACATGCCAGCGGGGGTGGGGGGTAGGGGGGGTAGGGGGGTGGCGCCCACTTTGGGAAGCTGTGGAGGTAGACAGTCTCATGATTTTCCTCTGGAGGTAATGGTGAGTTTTGACCACTGACCTTGAGGTTAGTAGTCCAATTGTTACTGAATTCAGCAAAAAAATAAGTCTACCTGTAACTTGTCAATATCACTATATTTAGATTAAAAAACAATCTGGCAGATGTAATTAAGGATCTTGTGTTCATCCTAAGACCAATGACAAGATACTTTATGAAAGGCTAGAACACATATGGGAGGAAGCGTGCTGCACAGAGTAGAGGAGAAATGATATTGAAGAAGGGGGCAGAGATTTGAGTGATCTATCTACAAGACAAAAGATGGAGGATTGTCAGCCTTCAATCCAGGGAACTTAGTAGAAAGGCAGAGTGGATTCAGCCCCAGAGCTTCCTTGAAGACACTTGGATACCAGAACTATAAGAATACATTTCTGTGATTTGAAGCACCAGCATAGTGATAATTAAAGAGCCTTGGGGGCGTCTCCAAAAGGTTGGTTGTTGGAATCCACCAGAAGCTCTGAGGAAGACAGAAGACTTTTTCTGTTCCCCAATGAAAGCCTGGGAAACCAGGCAGCAGTTCTACCCTCTGCCCTGAAGGGCTGCTCTGAGCCAGGTTCCACGGGATGGTGGTGGATGGTGGTAATTGGCTGCAGCAGTCCTAGGGACTGCATGTAGAAGTGGGACTGGAATATGTTGCTATTTCTTTAACAGCAAATCTAATTCATCCTGTTAGTAGACAAAGTGTGCCATGTGTTGTTCATTCTGCTTTCCTTTTCTGTCACCCTGAGATTGGTTCACAGGGCTTGAGGCAGGGTGAGAGACGATCAGATGGTCGAAGAACAGAACAAACAGTAATCTATCTATCCCGATCAAAGCAACAGAGGAAACCTGCAGAAAGCAGAACCACACAAGTTCATGTGAGCCTGGTGGGGAAAGGGGCATTGGCTCGTCTCCTTGACAGCCGACCGCCGAGCTTCAGTTATGAACTTGGACTCCTTTCCTGTGCCAGTCTAATCTCTGACTTATGAACTCAGTTTAATCACATAAATCTGGCCATATAAAATATAGCTTACTGGGATTTATTTGTATGAAAAGATATTATTGGCTTAATCCTGCCATTGGTTCTTAAAAATATTTTGAAGGCATAGAGAAGTAGCCACTTTCATTAAAAAAAATGTTTTCCTGGTTCCCTTTGGTGCTTTTTCATTTATAATCTATTAGGCACCGACTATGGTTCAGTTACTCTTTAGAAAATCATACATACAGCGCCCCTCTTCTCAAAACTGTTCAGAGTTATGCTCACGCTGCTAAGTTTCATCATCTGACAAACACTAAAAGTGGGCATGTGTCACTTGAAAGCTGATTTCTCTTCACAAGAAGAGAAGTCTCCACAGGTGTGGGTCAGCCATGCAACTTTCTTCTCCTTTCCATTCCAACTTCTTTTCACGGTCCACTGTTTTCTCGGAGAATTGCTTGTTGACTTATTTGTTTATTTTTGTTCCAAACCCTTCTTTCTCAAGATTGGGTTCGTGAATCACTCCTATCAGCAGGGAGTCAGGCTGCAGGCAGAAGAGTCAGAGGTATCCAGGTTTTTTAATTTAAAGGTTGACTAGGTTACCCTGTAGCAGAGGGATGTTTTTGTTGGTTGCTAGGTGTTTTCTTCGTATAGGTTCACAAAAGGGAAGTGAGCAAGAAAGAATAAGACAAGTGGATGACCCTAATCATACACCTTGGGACCCCGGTCCTAATAAAACCTCACCTTAGAAAGTCGATGTAGCCTGAGGCACAGGAGCCCAGTTCTTCCCATCTTGCCTGGCTTGGCAGAGGTCTCCCTGCAGCACTGGTAGTGCAGTCACAAATGTCTGCAGATTGGCTTCTGGTCCATGGGGCCTGGATGAGTGCCGAGGTCACCATGCCTTCCATCCGTTCCCGACTGGCTGCTTTTCCAAGAGCTACAACTCGGCTTCCATTCTCCCACAGCAAGCGGTCAATCCCCATCTTCTGATGGTATTTCCTACAGTGGAGAAGGAGACCCTCCTGTTTATGGGAGTTGAAGCATCTTTGCTTTCCTGGGTGCCCTAGACCCAGAGCAGGAGAAATCATGGGATAAAACGTGTTCAGGAACAAATGAAAAAAAGGAGGGCACTGACGAGGCTATAATCGTGAACAAAGGGGTGGTGCATGAAAGGCGAAGTTTTGGAGGATGGCTATGAAAGTCAAACTTACTGCTGTGATAGTGCTAGGGTCTGTAAAAGATGGACCCTTAAATCTCAATTGCTTATTTGAGGAGAAACTGATTTTTTTCTGCTCCCATGAAGTTCATAAAAAGTTATTTTTGAGTGTCAAACAAAATTTTCTCCAAATTGTGACAGAAAGACCCAGATTCTTCCATCTGGGGTTATGCCATATGTGGTTTCTAAGCTCCTCTACATTGAGCCATACAGGTGAAAGAACCTGCAAGATTGAGCAAAAGGACTTTTGGGGCTCTGGCCTAGAAGTGACACAGGTCAATTTGTTTCATATCCTGTTGGCTAGAATTCATTCATATGGCACACCTAATAACTAAGGAGGGTGAGAAATGTAGGCTATCTGAGTACCTAGTGTGCTACAGAGTGCCAGTCTATTTAATTTTATACAGAAAATCCCAGAAAAAGCTTACTTGTATGGGTCTCCAGGTTAGTCTTGTTAGATTTTACTAACATTCTACTTACCTTATCCTGTTATGGAAGGACTTCTCAAAAGTCTAAAAAACATGCAAGAAACAAACTAACTTTCTTGTGATCTTCTTAACTTCATGATTGACTGCTGCCAAGATATTTTGGCTTCCACTTTTGCCATTAAAATGTTGAATCAAGGCCTGAATCCATTACACTAACTAAATGTTGCCTGCATTCTTTGTTAAGAAGTTCAGGCACTCTGTTTAATTATAGAAATGATGTTTTATGTATTTTTAAATATTTATATTGCTCCTTGAAGAGCCACTGTGAATACATCTTTCAACAAAGTTTTAACAAAACCCTACTTTTAGTGTATCATTCTATCTCTAGCAAATCATTCATGTATTATCAATAACTTTATGATGTACGCACCTGGTGAAAATCATTTCAGAGATGAAATGATAAAAAGCAATGAAGGACTAGAAAAACCTTCATCATCAGTTGTGAAGATGTGCCTTATTATGTATCAGGATCTGTGCTAACAGAGAAATGTTTATCATTGTTTTTGCCAGAGCATAACTTGGGAGAAAACTATTTTCTGACTAGACATTTGATTTGTAATTAAAATAAACTGTTCTCTAAAGAGAGTCACTATGAATCAGCATCAACTTGATGACAGGGAGGTTTGTTGTTGTTTTTGTTCTAGTTATTGTTCTCGATTTAATTAGATTATTGCTTCATTATCCAATCCTACCAAGTTGTCACCTTCTTTCCTCACTAAGATATTATTAGAGAAAAGCCATAGTATAGATCACATTGGTGGACTCAATATTATTCTGAACCATCTATTATCAAATGTTTTTATCAACTTTTCCTCTCATGGTTTGAGCAGCTGTAACTGATTCATTACTTCCTCTAGGTTGCAAAATAGAAAATTTCTCATTCCACCATTCCTCATACTTTTAAAAGTTAAATACTTTTATTGGGGGCTCTTACATCTCTTATCATAATCCGTACATTGTCCAGTGAGTCAAGCACATTTGCACATATGCTGCCATCATCATTTTCAAAGCATTTTCTATTTGAACCCTTGATATCAGCTTCCTATTTCCCCCTCCTTCTTCTGCCTGCCCTCCCTCATGAACGCTTGATAAGTTACAGTTTATTATTTTCATATCTTACATCATCCTCTTACATCTGTCACCCTTCATCCACTTTCCCATTGTTTGTCCCCCTGGGAGGAGGTTATTGATCCTTGTGAATCAAATCAGTTCTCATATTTTTAGGTGTGATTTTTCCACAAAGAAGAAAATTTCCTAATTTTTTTAAAAGACAAAATTGGTAGCCTTGGCGTAGAATATGTCTTTAAAAGGCAGGATAAATGTTTGATTCTTTCTGGGAGAACTTTAAAAGACTTTAACTCTCAGTGTATTCTCTCTTTATATCCCAAGATTCTAATTCAAGAACTCTCCATCTGGTAATCTTTAAGATTCTGATGATTCACCCAATTTGGGAGCCATTGATCTAAGATGCTAAGCATTGCACAGAGTGGTTCACTTAAAGAGATTATCACCTTTTCAACTGAATTTATGCTTACCGAAATTTTCTTATATAAGACTGAAAATCATGAATTTAAATTTCTATAATTTTATCTCCTTAGAAATGTTATAATAAAACAGTAACTCAGGATGTAACCTTTTGATATTCACTGTCATTCTTTGGAGATTCATTCAAGTTGTGTATTGGTAGCTTCAAAAAGGCTGGGAAAATATTGAGTTAAAAGATAATGAAACTTTTGCACACACATCTTAAAGTCCATTCATATAATTGTTGTCTTTTGTAATTATTGAATCATATTCTAAGGAATACATGAACCACTGTGTGTTCAACCTTTCACTTGTTGAAGGAAATTTGGTTTGTTTTCACTTTGGGTCTATGGTGAATAAGCTTCTATTATTTATATATACAGGTTTTATATAAATATGAGTAAGTCTTCATTTGTCTGCAATAAATAGCCAGGATTATAATTCATGGGCTACCTAGTAGCTACATGTTTAGTTTTATTCTTCTCTTTTCTTTTATAGAAAGTATCAGCATGCTTTCTGTGTGAACAGTATACAGTGCAGCTCCTCTCTAGCCTAACCAACATCTGTTTATAATAATAATAAGCAAAAATATTACTTTAGCCATACTGATAGGTATGCAATAGTAATAATTGCATTTATAATTTTAATTATAAATGCCAACTTAAGTTAAACCTTGAAATGGTTTGTCCTCTATTGATCTTTTTGGTATAATATCTCTCTGTCTTTTTTCATGTTCTAATGGGCTTGCTTACTTTTTAAAAACTGTTGAGTATTGAGAGTTTTTCATATGTTCTGTACACCAGTTCTCCGTTGTATATTTGACTTATAAAAATTTTCCTTTATTGACCATGCATTTTTTGGGGGGGGGGTAAATTCCCCAAACTCTAGTTAACCATAGATGCCAAGCATTGACATCTATGCTTTTCCCCCTAAAAGTTATTGTTGTATGTTATAGATATAAAATATTTAGCCTCTCAACCAGAGGGCCTTCCCTTCCTTGACCCTCAAGTTCTCTTCTATGATGGGAGGGTAGGGCAGAGATGTTGGAAATGCCATTATGAAATAAAAATGAAACAAGGTTAATAAAAATAACAGGAAGATCTGCAAATTGGACAGTCTTGGAGTTTAATTTCAGAGATTTAATTTATATGATGATAAAGGTTTTATGCCAAATTGACTGGGCCAATATTCTCAGCAGTTTGGCACTTAAGTTTTATGTGGCAGTCATGTGCTTATGTTAATTTTGTGATTGAAATGTAGGGGTGGAGTCTAGCCTGTTAATCTGGAGATAGCCATTGAATAGCCGATGAAGCCTCTATGTGGGCATGGCTTTCAACTGAGACTCCTGGGAAATCTCGCAGTATTTCCCTCATGAAGATGAGAAGCTCTCTTCCCCAGTTATTGGGAGTTAGTTTCAGAGATGACTAATCACAGGCAACACAGAATGGAGGCGTCTGGGAGGCTGGAGTAGCCGGTAGAGAAACCACATGGCTTTGCCCTGATGGAGCCGGACCTCTGAGGCTGGGGAAGCCACATGGAGGCCTCTTTCAGCGATGAGTTGCTTCTGCCACCATGGGATGCTGTTGATGGACCCTAAACCCTGGAAGCGAGGAGCCATGGGGAGACCCCTGTTGGTGATTTTGTGAGTCAGAAGGAGACTTTATGGACTGATTTCAGGCATATGGGTTAATATCTGACTTGTGACTTTGAGCTGGACTGGGCTGGGATGTTTTTTCAATGTCCTGTTCCCCTTGAATATAAACCCATTCCTTGTATCCATATGCATGGCTTTGAAATTTGTTCCTCTAGTCTACCCGGACTGACACATTAGCAATCCCTTACGATGAGATCTAATATAAGGAATTATCACTTTAATAATCAGATCAACTATCACCGTCAATCAACTGAAAGGACATTTTCTCAGGAGCATGGACGACTTTCAATATATGAGGATACAGAGAAAACTTGCTTAATTTTTGCTAGGTCTGAATCCTGCTTTGGCTTAACTTTTGACCTCCTGTTCCTTGCATTTGAGCCAGTGACTTGCCTTGCTGCTCGCTGATTCTGGGAGATGTCACCAGCTTGCCATGCTCCCTGCCTGCTTGGATACCCTTGCTGCCGCAGCCAGAAGCCTATCATCTGACCTGCTGATACTGGCTTCATCAGCCCATACAACTGCAAGACTAAAAGAAACCTCCAGTCTGACAGCTGCTCTTGTAATTGGAACTTGCTCACCTCTACAGCTTTTAGTCATTTCTTGGATATAAACCTCTTTGTACATATACATATACAAGTTTTACTGGTTTTGAATCTTTAAAGAACCTATTCTAAGACAATCTGCTTCATCGTCACTGTGAAATGTGGTAGGTAAAATCTTCAGCAAAAATGTAGCAGATTTAATGATAATGTTTATAATGTATACATGTAGTAAATGCTGTGACTCTGATTCCAAAAGCAATTTTGATAATATTAATAAAGAACTATAATATTTTCCATGATCACTATTCTGTGGAGTGTCTTTGTTTAATTATTGAAAGACTTTCCATTGTCTGGGGTTCAGGGGTAGATCAGGGGTTAAGCAATCTTGCTGAACAAGCCAGGTAAGAATGCACTTATTTGTGCATACTTATCTGCAGTGAAAAAGTTCATATATTTTTTCATCCAATCAAAAAATCTGTTACTAAATGACTGTCATCTCTCTCTCTCCCCATGCCATACACAGCACCTTTGTCCAAAGTCAAAGCCTCTTTTCCCATCCTTGACAAGGACAGAGTCCATAGTAAGCAAGGGAAGCCTGGCCTTACTTCTGCTTACTTGTCCTCTGCAGTGACTCATTTCACATGCGGTACTTTTCATCGCACTGAGCTCATTACAGATTAGTAAGAAGCACAAGTCAATTGTGTCGAGCTTGCGTATTGGGTAGTTTGCTCCCGTGTACGATGTACTGACGTTCATGGTTCATAATCTTTTCTGGATCATTGCCTTCTCTGAGAATCTGATGCGAGAAATAATTACCTGGAGAAAAGTTAAGGAAATCGAGCTGATTTTCAGCTGGGGCCCATTATAATTGCAATACCAGTGGGCTGCTCTCTAGTCTGGCCAGGCACACCTTCCAGTGAGATGAATTGTTGTAGTTGTTAGGTGTCCTTACATCAATTTCAACTACTAGTGACCTCACAGGACAGAGTAGCACTGCTCCACGGGATTTTCTCCGCAGTAACCTTTACCAGAGGAGCCCTGGTTGTGCTTACGCATCAGGCTGCAGGCAGCAGTTTGAAACCAACAGCCTGCTTCTGGGGAGGAAGAGTGGGCTGCTGCCCTTATAAAAGGAACTTCGCAGGGGCTGATCTTCCCTGTCCTACAGAGTTGCTATGGATTTACATCACCTCGATGGCAGCAAGTGTGCTTTGGCTTTGTCACAAGATCATCATTCGTTGTTTGGCTAGCCAATAAGCATGGAACCATTTCACCACCATGCCCCCAAGCCTGAGCCATTGTGGCTGTTAAATATCTTACCAACCTGCATATCTAATTTTGCACCAAGTGTTAGAAGGCTCCAAAACTGCCCTTGTGTTAGGCCAGGTTGACTAGAGAAACAGATTCAGTGACACTCCTACATGTGTAATACATATCAATATGTAATTATGCATATAAAAAGTATGCCAGCCCAGTCCAACTCAAGTCTATAAGTTCTTCAATAGTCCAAAAATAACTCTTCAGACTCACACATTCACAAGCAATGATGCAGAATCTCCAAAGTCCACAGATACATGTGGGCTACACACTTTTGAAACTATAATCGGCTGGTGAGTGCAGCGTTACGTGGACCCCAAGTTATTCAACATGGCAAGGCTCCAGGAAGGTGACCAACAAGCATGAAGGGAAAGGCAGGGGCAGTAAAGGTGTTGGCGAGGGAGAGGGTCATAGGGTCCTCCCCACAAGAAGGCCACATTCCTACGGGAGACAGCATCAAGCTTTGAGCTGATGCTTTGGACTCTACCTCTATGCTTTTATACATCCTCAGATTGACAAAAAATTATCTATCACACCTCCCCCAAATTC
This sequence comes from Nesogale talazaci, assembly GCA_004026705.1. NCBI lineage: Eukaryota > Metazoa > Chordata > Mammalia > Afrosoricida > Tenrecidae > Nesogale > Nesogale talazaci. The sequence goes on along the minus strand of PVJH01002715.1, from coordinate 6,399 downwards.
TTCACATACCACACACACCATGATTCACAAAGTGAGCACAAATGGTTCATGCTGGCTTGACTCCTGGCTGGAAATTTGCCTTCTTGCCGTAGATATATTGAATCAGAACCTACATTTCTGACAAGAATCTCCAAGGATTACCTGGATATCCAGCTGAAATGTAAGTGGAGATTTAGTATTCCTGGTGTAGAAAGCTAAATCAGCGAGGGGGGTCTAAGTGGAATGAATTCACACGAGTTCCTAGGTAAGAGTCATAATCCAAAGTCCAGAGATACATGGGGACGACACACTTTTGAAACTATTTTCCATAAATACTTCCCTGACCTAACTTTACATACTTTTATTCTTATAACTTAAGCAATGGTTGTGCATAATTAGCAATGGCTTCAGTACATTCTCAATTACGATTTAATCAAAATTTGGCTTTATTCCCAGACATAAGCATAATTCACTCCTTCTGATTCTCAAGGGCTTTCCAAGACTTGAGTCCTTGACCTTCAGCAGCTTCTCTAAACAAACCGTATGCAGCAGATCTTAGGTAGCTTTTTCTAGTCCCTAGACCCTCCAAAAGTGGTGTAGGGACCAGCAGCATGGCCATCATTCGGACTGAGCTAGACTCTTCCCTTTCACATTGTCTCCAAGTGACTTGGATGCTGTTACAGTTTGAGAAGCAGCTTCCTGGTCAAATGCTAGTCTCCTCTGCAGGACTGACGGGTTGTCCTGAGTCATGGAGGAAAGTGGATGGCCCAGCAAGTGTGTCTCCAGCAAATCAATCACCGTGTCCACGTGACTTCACCTGTAACAGCAACTAAACAGTCTTTCTGATCATTTTTCCTTTTAGGTAAAAAAATGGTTGAGATTGATTTTTAAGAGAAAACATATATATGGCTATCACTTAAAGCTCCCCTTGGGTCATGACATCGGAAGATTGCAATTCTCCAGTCAGCAAGACTACCATGAACTGAATGGATATGAAGAAGCTCCTCCTCTTTGTGAGTGATCAAATAAAACAAATATAGGGCATCCAGTCAAATTTGCATACCAGATCATGCTTCTTCAGGGCAAGTATTGCCTAAGACATAGCCATATTTAAAATTATTCATTGTTTAACTCACATGCTGATTTATATGTCTTTTGTTTTGGTAAGTCTGGCAACCATTCCAAACCCCCCACTGCCAAGAAGTCAATTCTGACTCTTGACCACTCTAGAGGACAAAGTCAAACATTTGTGGTTTTGATTCTTAACATTTCTGAGACTGGAAACCTTAAGGGAGCAGACAGCCTCAGAATTCTCTCTCAGAGTGGTTGGTGGGGTTCAAACGACCTACTGTGTAGTTGCAGTCCAACAATCCACCCACTACACCACCAGGGTTCATTCAGGAAACCATGGGTGAGGAGGGGTCAACATTTAATGTAAGAAATTAGCTGACAATCATATGACAATATTTGAATACCAATGGATTTATTTATATTTTTACATAACATATAAAATCACCCTCAGAGTGAGCCCCTGGAGATCACTTCCTCAGTTTGGGCCAGCCAAATTTATTCCTATCAAATTTGTGAGTAAAGCAAGTACTAGATACTTTGATTTTGCATGAAATATTGGCATTGCTTTTAAGAATGTGTTTTCCTTGATGTAATATATCAAGCTCCAGTCTAAGTCTCAAATTATCTGCTATGATGTTAGAAAACCAGGTATGCTACTTGATAATTATATGTTGCTAAATTCAGTATCAATTCCAGTAGCTGTTTTCTTTAAAATCTTAGATCTTGGTAACCTTGACAATAGAACTATAGAGTCAAAGGTCACTTCTGTACACTACCATCAACTGTCCTGTAGAAGACACAGCTATCAGTTTGTAGAAAATAGAAAAAAAATATTATTAATCCTGGTATAAAGCTAAACTGAAGTGTAGTTTGGGGCAAGTATATTCAAAATACATAATTTCCCAGGTGTCCAATCTCTTCAGAAACTTAGAAGACACAATAACTAATAATTTGAGTGACAATTAAATCTTTGGGTAACAGTTCTATGAATTTAGCCTAGCTTGAAACAATGAAGTGCTCCTGGATAATTGTAAAATGAATTATGCCAGAGCAGTGTTTCATATCAGCAGGGGTTCCCCCCACTTTCTTTTAATAAAATTAAATGCTGAAAGCAAACTCTCTTTTTTTTTTAAAGCAAACTCATAAAGAACCCAATACATTTTACTGTATCATATTCTGCATGAACTACAAATGGGAAAGTTTTTCCAAGGCAGGTGGTCGAGTTGAATATGCAATTGAGAAATCGATACCTTAGTACATTTCCCCATAGAAATTCTTTTCTGCTGCTCATATCATTATTTTTGTTGAAAAGAAAAGAGAATAATTTACTTTCTTAATTAAAAAAAACATTTTGGAAATTATCATGCAATCACAAAGTGGAGGTTTATATACTGAACCCTCATGTAGCCACCAGCAATATGTATGCAAGACAACACTGTTTGCTAAAATGAAGAGGAAATGAAGCACTTACTGATAAAGATCAAAGGTTACCTAATTTATTATTGATTACAGCTCAATTTAGAGAAATTCATCACAACAGGACTAATAGGTTATATCACAATAAATAGAAAAGATTAAAATTATCAAGGGTTTCATTTTGTTTAAATCCACCATCAACATCCATGGAAACAGTAGTAAAGAAATAAAATAACATACTACATTAAGCAAATCTGCAAAAGTTTTACTTAAAGTGCTTTTAGGCAAAGTTGTCACTTTGAAAACTAAGATATACATGATCCAAGCCATAGTACTTTCAGTCCTGCCGGAAAAATCTGAACATTGGATATTGAATAAGGAACTCTAAGAAGAATTGAATCATTTGAATTATGATGTTGACAATGAATATTGGCCATACCATAAAAGAATAAAGATCAACATCTTTGGCATTAGTTTCCTGAAATAAATTGACATTGGGCATTTTGAATTGGAAAATAACATGGTCTACTGAACCTGGGGTGACAAACTAAAGAAGAAGGGTGTCACATTTAATATCAAAAGGAACATTTTGAATGGAGGCCCAATGTCCTTCTGCTACCTTAATACTAAACCTATAAATATATGCACATAGATCTATTTCCCCATAATCAGATTTAAATGCATTCACATAGGTACATGCTTGTACTTAGGTCTCTATAAATGCCCTTTGCCTCCTAGTTCTTTCCTCTAGTTCCTTTCACCTTCCCCTTGTCCCACTATCATGCTCAGCCTTCATTGGGGTTTCAGTAATTCATGTCAGTTACATTGTCCTGGATCAGTCCCAATCAGGTCTCACGCACCCTCCTTGCCACTGGTTTTTGAATCACGTGTTCCCTTGTTGCTGGGTTAGTCAACACCAGTTTCTCTCCTCACCACCTATTCTCCCAAGCCTGCCCCCCTCCCCCCCCGGGAACCATTGCCCATTGTTTTCTTCTCCACATTATTTATCCAGCCTATCTTACCTAGGTAAACCTGTAGAGATAATAACATGCACATAAAAACAAGACAATGCCAAATGAAATGAACACAGAAAAACAAAACAACAATAGTAACAACAACAACAAACCCATCACAAATAAAAACAAAACAAACAGGAAAGAAGAGATAAACACCTGTAAATGGTTCAAGGCCTATTTGTTGATCTTCTTAGGAGCATCTTCCATTCAGGTCTGATGAGGTTCCACACCTCGGCCCCAAGTCCTCCTCTATACAAGAACACTTTGTTCTATTAAACTGACATTCCATGATGCCCACCTTCCTGATTCAATTGCTGAAGACAAACATGTGCATAAGAAAGTATGGTGAAGAAAACTGATGGTGTCAGCTATCCAAAGATATAGCGTCTGGGGTTTTAAAACCATGAAGGTAAACACACAGCCATAGAACCCAGAAGCAACAAAGTCCACATGGAAGAAGCACACCAGTCTGTGTGAGCATGAGGTGTAGAAGACATCAGGTATCAGGCATCAAAGAACAAAAATCATATCGTCGTGAGTGAAGGAGAGTGCATATTTGAGACTCAAGGCTTATCTTTAGGCAACTGAACACCCATTTGCAGAGGGTTCAAGGGTAGGGGAAGAGCCAGTCAGGGTGCAGTGTAATGATGTGCAATGATGAAACACACAGCTTTCATCTAGTTCTTAAATGCCCCCCGCCCTCTTACTGGCTATCATGATCCCAATTCTACCTTACAAACTTGGATAGGCTGGACGATATGCACTGGTACAGATAGGAAATGGAAACACAGAAAATCTAGGACAGATTATTCCTGCAGGACCAGTGGTGACATTAGTGGTACTGGGAGAGTGGAGGTAAGGTGGGTAGAAAGAGGAAACTGGTTACAAGACGCTACATATAACCTCCTCCCTGGGGATGGACAACAAAAAATTGGGTGAAGGGAGACATCAGGCAGCATAATATATGATAAACTAATGATAATTTAAAAATTATCAAGTGTTCATAAGTGAGGGGGCAGCAGGAAGAGAGGGGGTAAATGAAGAGGTGACACCAAGGGCTCAAGTGGAAAGCAAATGCTCTGAGAGTGATGATCAAAGTTGTGATCAAAGTTGTATAAGCCCCCAAAATGACTTTTAAAATTATTTTAAGATCTTTCCTGAAATACAATGCTGTTTGTGGTAGAATAATCTCTATACAATTATAAAGATCAATTAATATGAGTAGTATTCAATTTTATGCATGAACTACTGAAGTCAAAGATGAACAAATTTAATATTTTTTACCAGTTTCTTCAGTCTACAACTGAGTAAACTTACAATCAAGATGTATTTAACAACTGGTGACATGCGTGTAAAAGTTGGGAAAAAGGATGTGTAGCTGGAAAATATGGCAGTGATGAAGTGAACTATGCTGGAGAATGCATGGTGAAATTGTTCAAGAGCAATGACTTACACATTACAGACACTTTTTTCAACAAGAAAGGGTGTAGCAGCATGTGCTCCTCAACAGGTGGCATACACAGGAATCAAGCTGACTAGATTGGTGAAAAGAGAGCTCAATGTAGTCCTCCATGATCAGAGGTGCTCAGCAGAAGACACCATCAATTGCTCACATTCAAACTTAAGCTGAAGCTGAAGAAAATTAAGTCTGTAAGAGGCAAAGTACCATATATCCCACCTGACTTTATGTATTTTCTCAATAAGATTAGACACACTAGACGCAAATGACTAAAGATTTGTGAGGTGGCATCAAGGACTTTATATATGAAAGCGAGGGCTATTAGAAAGATAAGGAAAAAGTGAAAGACCACACTGGGCTTCAGAAGAGATTTTGAAATTTGCTTTTGAACAAATTTGAGTAGTTAAGAAGGAAAGAAATGATGAAGTGAAAGCACAACAGAATACTTCAAAATAACATAATTTAATGAAATGTACAAATATCAAGATTTGGGAAACCAAAAGTGAAAACCAAGCTCAACATTTGTATGGCTAAAAATAAACTGAAGAAAAAAAAAATTAAGCTCTTGAGTTACAATATTAAAGGATTCTACATGTAAATATTCAGTGACATGGGAAGTAGCCAGATGAAAGATTGAATAAAGCAGATTTATACTTCTTGTTTTAAAGTTTTCCTGCTTTCTTTTGGCATGTATCTGTCTGGTAGGCATGGCTCTGCCTTTGTGACTGAGAGTTAACGAAAAATTTTTTTTAGCATCACTGCCCACTGGTGGTCGTGGGAGCTACCCAGCTGTGCTCCCGGAGAGCTGCTGCTGGATTTGAACCACCAAATCCAGCCGCAGTCCCACATTCAACCACTACGCCATTGGGGCTCAGCCGAGTTAATGAATGTTTTGTCCTTTCACCAACCCCCATTGTGTAAAATGGAAGCCAGCATTTAAGCTTTTGATCTGAACAAGTCAACAATTCAGATATTGCAGTTTGAAGCTGACCTATTGTGGCAGTCGTGTGCTTATGTTAATTTTATGATTGAAATGTGGGGGTGGAATCTAGCCTGTTAATCTGAAGAGAGCCATTGAGTAGCCAATGAGGCCTCTATGTGGGCATGGCTTTCTCCTGAGACTTCTGGGAAATCTTGTGATATTTCCCTCGTGACGATGAGAAGCTATCTCCCCCAGTTGTTGGGAGTTAGTTTGAGAGACGATGAATCACGGACAAGACAAGATGGCAGTGTCTGAGAAGCTGGAAGAGCCAGAGGAGAGGCCACACGGCTTTGCGCTGATGGAGCCAGATCTCTGAAGCTGGAGCGGCATGCTGTTGATGGACTCTGAGCCCTGGAAGCAAGGAGCCATGGGGAGAGATTCTGCCAGTGCCGAGATTCTGCACCCACTGACCTGTGACTTCGTGAATCGGAAGGAGACTTTATAGACTGATTTCGGGCATATGAGTTAATATCAGA